>OVBI01000421.1:0-78790 GCA_900406495.1 Sisymbrium altissimum
TATATATATATATATATATATATATATATTGATTTACAATCTTGAGATTGTTTTTTATACGTATATTTCATAACTTCTTTTTTCAACATTTTAAAATTCATATATTATATTTATTTACTTTTTTCAATATCCTTCATTTTAATTTTGATAATTAATTATATATTCAATTATTTACTAATTATATTATGTGTTTCATAATTTTATAGTTCTAATTTTTCTTATATATTTGATTATTTTTTATTACGTCTTGTATTTTATATTTTTATTGAGTTTTCCCTATTAATTATCTTAAATTACTAAAAATATGAAAATATTCATTTAAATTATGTATGTATATAATATGTTCTATATTCCTGATATCCTTCATTAAATTTAGATTTATTTTATTTCTATTTTTTTATCTTTATGTTTTTATGATTTTAATATTTAAATATAAATTAAATAGATAATTAATAAATATTAATATGTGTTGAATATAGATGTTGCCACTTGTCATCAAAATGGAGAAACCCCTTTCTCTTTTATATATAAGGATACTGAGGTCAACTTGATGCCATCTATGTATAAAATAAAGTATGTTCTGGTTTAGTTATTCTTTCGAGAACGGGTCAAAATAATCAAAACTAGTAAATGTGAATCAATGAGGTTTCATATAGTTTCTTATTGTTACCCACATTAGACTACATAATACTCCGAAAGCTACAGTTGTAATTCTTTATTTGACCTTTATATGTCAGGAGCATCTATTAATTAATCTATAAGTGTAGGCAAAAATTTAAAACTGTAGCTGTAACATGAATTACATACAGAGCCGTGCATACCATGTTATCAAAAAGACATTTGCCTCAGGTCACTTAAATATCTAAGATTTTAGAGGCCCCCATTTCACTTAAATCTATCTTAACAGTTTGGTATTAGAGAGGAAGTTACTATGTAGTCATCACAAGTTCGATTCTTCCAACTCAGTTTTTTTTATAATTAGCTTTTTTAAATAAAAAAAATGAAAAATCTTTTGATTGAGAGTTTGCATTTTTTTCTATTACTCCATTTTTTTTTCTACTGTATGGTTCACTAGTTTTATATTAGATATACACTATAGAATTATATTAAAAGGCCCCTAATATTTTAGTTTGCCTTAAGTCCCTTTAGTTATAAACACGGCACTGATTACATAGATACTCGCACCAAGAGTTCATCCCTCTTTTGTATTAGCTTTTTCACTCTCTCTTGTATCCGCGAAACCGTCTGTGGAGTACTTGGCTTCTTCTGCAAGTAAGTAAACCGAAAAAGGGTTAATTCAATATTCTTCTTCTAAATGGTATAGGTGCATAGACTCGCATATGGACTGTCGGTCTAATGTAACCATTCTCCAAATTTTCTGAACCATTGTATCCATCGCTTCTTAATGAGCAGGATAGTACCTATATGAATCGACACCATTTCCCTATAATTCGGTGTTGGGAGAGTGATTGACCATCGAGCAAGCAGATTCACGATGACCAATAATACGACAATGTGAATAAATAGGAGCTAATCTTAGATGCGACGTCTCAAGAATGATAGCATTTCCTTTATCTGTTTCCACTTCAACGAAAATGGATAATGGTTCAGATATATCGATCTTAACTTGAATCCAGATGAGAAACCATTGAGATTTCCAACACCAACTGGATGGCCTAGCCTAAAATACTACCAATATGAAATAAGCCAACCTCGGTAATTAAATCACTGGGACGTTGTTGAGTCTAATCCAATTTGGAATTAATTAAAAATGGATGAAATCAAGAATAACAAATCCAGAAAAACCAAAATTATAATTTAAAAGAAGAAAAAAAATTATTGATAATCTTATAAAAAGGTATCTTCCTATTAGAAAAATATATAAGTATATATAAAAGAAAAAAAAAGAGAGAAAGAAACGGTTTTTGGTGGAGATATTCTCCAAAAATATTTTAAGGTATTGTTGTCACTTTATGATTGATTGAATTTTTTTATTACTAAAAATATTTTTAGGTATTCACTAAAAAATATTTACTGCACTGGTCAATGATAGTAAGTTGGGAGAAAAAGCACCCACATTTTGGCTGTCCATTTTATTAATTAATACACCAAAATACAACTAATGGTTAATTGTATGTAACAAAAAAAAAAAAGTTAAACAAAGAGTAGAAGACAAAAGGTTGGGCAGCCAAAAATACTTGTATAGTAATCGTGAAATTAAGGAAGTGTTAACAAAAATTAAAATTTTCAGCGGTAACATCTATTTATAGTAATCAGTCAATACGCAATACTTCAGTAGCATGTAATAATCGATCATTGATTTCGAACAAAAAAAACCGAAACAACTCGACTACTGCGCTTTGGTCAAGAATGTTAGATGTTCAAGAGAAAAGGACGACACAACTAAAAAGAAACAAGAACAAATTATCATCTAAACGAGTTTCCACATTCTTCATACAAGTACAACATTCTCTGACTTAACTCTTCGCATTTCAGTTTGTAATTATCTATATTTCCCATTTGAAGATGCAAAGTGTAGAAGCGCCTTTCTCCTTGAGACCTCGAAGATGAAACATCTACAAGAATAAATCCATCTTCTTCTAACCCGCTTAACACATTAGATATCGAAAAATTATGGATCTTGGATGATGAGATTTGGACCATCACTTCGTTGTCTCCAAGCTTAGTCACGGAAACGGTCGAGACATAACGACTAACCGCCTTTGGTTGCGGTTTAACGTAATGTTCAATGTCTCTTTGACCCGATACTCGCACCAAGAGTTCTTCCTTCTTTTGTAATAGCTTTTTCACTTCCTCTTGCAGCGCCGGTATATACTTCAAGCTCCGTGAAACCGTCTGAGGAATACTTAGCTTCTTCTGAAAGAAAGTAAACAAAAAAAAAGGGTTGATTCAATATTCTGCTTCTAAATGGTATAGATAGACAAGGGTATTAGAAATATCACATCAATTAAACTAATGTAATCGACCTAATCAAATGAGCAGACTAATTATTGCTAATCGGTTTTGAGGTGAAACTGTTCAGATGATATAACAGAGTAGCTACTTACCGACTGATCGGAAGCTGGAAGGCATGAACGGAGAGATGAGAACAAAGAGTTGATCTTCTTGCGACGGTCACGCTCACTAGCATTATGATTAAGCTTCTTGATCACGACCGGATTATTATCTATCCCATTCCCCTCCGACGAAACAGAGACCCCCAAACTGTCCTGAAACTCTTGATTTTGAGCCACTCCATAAGTCTCCGGTACCGGAAAATCAAGAAACGTGCAGTTGTTGAGGTTCTCTCCGGCGAGGTAATAGCTCTCGTACTCTCCAGTCGACGGCCACCCAAAGTTTGGGAACAGTGGAGGGACTAATGCACACATGTTTTGATTAAAGACAAGTTCTAAGATTCTGTTTTCTATTGAATCTGTTTTGGTGAATTGCCCTGAACTATAGGTGGAAGTATAATTGTACCCAGCGATATATATATATATATATATGCGGTTAATAGGCTTAAATAAACATACAATTTCTGTTGTTAAGTAAAAATATATTATAAGTATTATTCGACTTATACTATAAAGATAAATATTTGGATCTGAGGACGTAGGTCGACACATGCCAGAGTCTATGGACCACGCGTGAACTATGTCCAGTCACCAGTAGACGAATTGGATCAGAGTTAAATAAGAATATTGCATGCATTAAAAATACACTCATTATAATAAAGAATTAGAATTCACATATTGAAAGATGACTCAGCCTCAAGAAATTGTTGGAGGCTCGTGGAAATCAGGTGGAAGAAGCTTCGGGCAAACATGTCCAATGTTGTAAGCATATACATAAGCAATTTCATGTTGTAAGCATATACATAAGCATTTTATTTATTTGCTAGACCAAAAAAAAAAAGCATTAAACCTTTTATTTATTTGTTGACTCCAAAAACAAAAAAAGGCATCTCACTTGAATTAATGTACTAAATTAATGTTAGGCTCCTTACTTTAATCCAATTAACAACGGTCGGGGTTCTATCATGTAAAGGCACTATCGATCTAAGGTCAACTTTATTTCATCTCTGTCCAATCATTACCTTTAACAGAAGTAAGCAAATTATGTTGCTCTGATTCAGACATCAGACTAATACTCCAAAATATTCCAAAAATTGTTTTTATGAATCAAATAAATTTTCAAAATACTCTTAAGTGACCCACATTTTTTCCAAACTAATATAATTTTTCATCGGCGGCCTCTTCCCCACCCCCCCACCACGTCGACCTCTTCATTGGGAACCACCACCGCCACCCGGCCCACCTCCTCCTCTTCCCCAGGGAACCGCCATCTCCTTCTCCCACTTCATGGGGAGCCACCACCGCCTTAACATTATCTGGTTTCAGTCCAAGATAGAACTCTTCTCCCCCTGTTTCTTGCACTAAATCCTGGAATATATTTACTCAAAAGTCACTAACTTTTGGAGTTTTCGATTTTTTGCTTGGCCTTGTTGTGTCCCAATCGTCTAAAGCTTGTGATACATTCAGACACGCTGTTCTCGTCCTCATTTGTTACATTGTTACAAAGTGTTCATCTAACAAAGAATGCTTCTTAGAAGAAGCAACTTGGTGTAGGATTTTAAAAGTCCTGAAGAGATTCCAAAAATCGGTGTAATACGATATAAGATAGAGCAACAAAAAGAAACATAGTAACATACAATAGCCTCGAAAAATTAGTTATTACCGGATTTTTGGAACATATCTTTTAACATCTTTGAAATTCTGGCCAGAGAACATCGCCTTAAACATCTTCTCCAACATTTTCTTTGCGGCTTCCTCATTCGCGACATTATTATTTTCCTCTTCTGCATATTCCTCGCTGTGGATGGTGGCTGCGATATGGCGGTTAGCCTTTGACAAGCTTTATCTCTTCTTCTATTTCCAAGTAAATATATGAAACCTACGAGAATTATTGAAGTCCATTTGTCTATCTCGCGGCAAGACAACAAGCTGCTCATAGCTTACTCAACTTTTTGTCCCAGTTACAATGAATACGAGGAGTTCCTATGTCCTTACATTTCTCAAGTCTCTATCATGATAAAATCCTTCCCAAACAGCCTTGAATCCAAAAATTGCGGAAGTTTTTACCTTTTGTAAAACAAAGCTTTGGTGCCTACTTCAAAGCATGACAGAATATTCTCAAAATTTGTCAATCAAAATATATATTGTTTGTCTTTTTTTTTGTTTGTAATTCTGGATGATTCGGATTAACATTGGGTAGGGGTTTTAAAACTATAATTTGGTTTAACGACAAATTATTTAAGCTGTCCTACTATTTTAGGGGTTAGCCAACCCGAGTAGAAAAGCTTAGTCCATCAGGTATTCATTTATTCAACTAGGCCGAGACTACACCGGCAGGTGAATGAATGTTTCAAGAAAGAATTGATAATTATGTTGTTCTTTTTTGAATAATTTGAAATTAAAAAAACAACGTTTTTACAACTGTTGTGACTGTTTTCTGGGCTTTTTATATAGAAATTACCCGCCGCTAAAAAAAAAAATATAGAAATTACCCAGAATTTTTTTTTCAAAAAAAAATAACAGAGAAAGAGCTAACGAGAAGCAAACCAAACTTTTAATCGATAATTATGTTTATCCATCGTATTCGTTGTTTTTCTAAAAATAATTGTAAATTATCTTTAGTTTGATTAGTTTTGCCATCTGCCTAGTACGTACTTCTCTACTACTCCAAGGTCTCACCAAAAAAAAAATATATATATATATATATATATATATATATATATATATATATATATATATATATCTCCAAGATCAATGGATAACCAACCAAATGGCTTCTCATTATCATGTATTTAATGATTTGTAATTTTAAGTCTTAAAATGTCAGGATCCCATCTATTAAATAATAAATGTCAATTGCTCACCGAATCTTTTAAACACACTCTTTTGTCATTTCTCTTTTTCTTATTAATACACCAAAACTCAACTAACTCTTTTTATACAAAAGATATACTCATAAACAAAGCGAAAAAAAAAAACGAGTAGAAGGCAAAATTAAGGTTTTGGCACCAGAAAAGTATTTACACCAATAATAACTGCTAATCTTAAATCGAAGTGTAGATAAAACTGAATTTTATCGCTGTAATACGAACGTATAGTCGTCTACTAGTAATCGATCATTGGCTTCGACCAAAAAACAAAAACAACTCGACTACAAGTCTACAACGCATTAGTCAAGAATGACAGATTATCAACAGAAAAGGACGACACAGCTAAAAAGAACAAGAAACGTTATCATTGAAACGAGTTTCTGCATTCCTCATACAAGTGCAAAATCCTTTGACTTAACTCTTCGCAAATTAGCTTGTAATTATCAATTTTGTCCACTTGAAGATGCAAAGTGTGGAAGAGTCGTTCTCCTCGAGAACTCAAAGATGAAACGTCCATGAGAGCAAATCCATCTTCTTCTAATCCACTCAACACATTATATAACGAGAAGTTACGAGTCTTGGACGATGAGATTTGGACCATCACTTCGTTGTCTCCAAGCTTAGTCGCAAAAACGGTGGAGACATAACTAGCAACCACCTTTGGTTGTGGCTTAACGTAACGTTCTCTTTGACCCGTTACTCGCACCAAGAGGTCTTCCTTCTTTTGTATTAGCTTCTTCACTTGCTCTTGCAGCTCCGGTATGTACTTCACGCTCCGCGAAACCGTCTGAGGAATACTTAGCTTCTTCTGCAAGAAAATAAAGCAAAAAGAAAAGAAATAGGAGTTAATAATTAAGATATTGTTCTTCTAAATGGTACCAAATCGAATATGCAGACTAATTTTTGTTAATTGGTTTTGGTATGAAGCATATTTCGATGACATATCAGAGTAGCTACTTACCGGTTCATCAGAGCCTGGAAGACATGAACGAAGAGATGAGAACAAAGAGTTGATCTTCTTGCGACGGTTACGCTCATTAGCATTGTGATTAAGCTTCTTGATCACGATCGAATTGTTGTCTATTCCATTTCCCTCAGACGAAACAGAAACCCCTAAGTTGGTCTTATGGTGAACCACTCCATACGTCTTCGGTACCGGAAAGTGAAGAAACGTGCCGTTGTTATGGGTATCTCCGACGAGGTAGTTGCTCTCGTACTCTCCCGTCGACGCCCACCCGAAGCTTGGGAACAATGGAGGGCCCAATTCACACATTTTTGTTTGATTAAAGACAAATCTTTAGATCTTCTTTTCTCTTAAAGCTGTGTTGGTTGTGATTGTCCTCAACTATAGGAGGAATATTATTGACCTTCGAGATATATATAATGGTAGGACTAACCGATTACATAAACACATAAATCTCTGTTGTCAAATCATAGTTAACAAACTATATTATATGTGTTTTTCAAGTGTTATACTACGTTATACTATAATTAACGAGGAATCTCAGGTTTGTAAGCATATACCACAAGCATATACCAAAAAACCATGTCATTTGACAAGGTGATATCTGGGGTAGGTTCTTATTGATTTCCTGAGTCATTTTGAAATTTAGCCTTAAACTAGTTGAATTTTGTAAAATAAACCTTGTTTCAGCTTTTTCTAAAACAAATATTCTTCATTAGGAAAAGGACATATTTTCTCTAATTCATAATAAATGATGTTTTAGCCAAAATGTTTTATTTCATTTTAGATACTTCCATTTTCAGTGTAAAATTAATATGTTTTAGTATTTGAAATGACCATGTATACTCTTCGTATAATTTACAATTACTTGAATAACTTGTATATAGCTAATAAATTATGTCATTTATTTAGAAAAAACGATTAAAAACAATTTTTTATTAACCTGTGTACAAAAATTTAAGCTTTTTGTCTATACTGTTATTACATTTTTGAGTTTTCATAATTTAAATTACTGTTTTTATAATTAAGCTTAAAATTTAGATATAAACAGTAAAATAAGCATCGAGTCAATGATATATATATAAATATAAATTAATTTATAATGGTTCTGCAATTATACATAAATATAAACTATTTTATAATGGTTCAGCAATTATACAAAAATCCATGAATTTAAGAAAAACCAACAGATACCAATTGATATGATTTACATGCAAACAAAAATACAATTTACAATTAGTGGATATATTTATATTGTTTTTTTATCAAAACTTAATATTTAGAATATTAGTTAGATATCATATATATATATATATATATATATATTCTAAAAATCTGCAAATTCAGATGGAGAAAACTGCTGGTCTCTTCTCCATATATACCAAAAAAAACCCATCTCACCTGATAATGTGTTATCTAATTCTAAGATCAGTTATTTATTTATTAGAGAAATCTTAATATACTTTTTTATCAATTACATTTGAAATTATAATTATCTAAAATTTTGCAAAACAAAATATATCTTAAAAATTATTTTTCATATCTTCTGTTCACTATCTTTTGCTTTTCTCCATTAATTAAGTGGAAATTATGTTTATAATTTATGAGTTTGTTTGCCTTTAAAACCAACAATGTTTGTAATATATATTACCAGTTCATCTTTTTTTAATCTTGTGATCATGATTTAGGGTTCATACTCACTACATCATTAGAGAAAATGTTATATAAAGATTTAGGAATAGTCACAGTACCATCACACAAATAATTAATAAAAATTGTGAAGAATGATTACATATATGTATAGTTTGGTCATGGTTTAATTCATAATCATTTATTCAAAATTTTAAATAAATGTTGGGGTTTCCATAAGATCTAAAGATACTTCGCTTTAATAATTAATTCTTTGGAAATAATAGATTTATTTGAAATTATTTTAAAACAGCTGACTTATATCTCGGTTAGTAGATTTTCTTACCACATTGACATTTTAATTATAGATTTATTTACTATATGTTCATCAATTTATTAACTATTTTTTTTAGATTTGTATCATTTTATTTTAAATTTAATACAATTAACTTACATGAACCATTGACTTATATTTTAAGTCAATCAATTTATTTGTAGTTTAGACTGAATTATTTTAAAACATATATTTTTTCACTAGATATTTCTTTTACAAATATGACCTATCGAAAATTTTAATATTTTTTTTAAAAATTGTCAACTTATATTTTATTTTTATTGAATTATTTATTTAGATATAACTATATCATTTTCTGAACTTTTAATAATTGATTTCTTTGAACTTTCAACTTGAATTTATGTATGTTGACTAAATTATAAATTGGACCAACTTATGTTAAAACAATTGATTTATGTTTTGGTTGGTTAATTTTTGTAAAATATTTTTTTATAATTGGTGAATATGCTTGCCAGTTAATATTTTATTTTGTCGACATATTTATTCTTTTTGGATTACCATATCAATTTTTTATATTATTTAAAGCAAATTAAGTTATTAGTTATAAACATTAATATACGTGTAAAAAATAGTTAGTCCATTTTGTTTGCATTTTTTATGGATTTATAGATATAAGTTAAGGGCTAAAGTTCATTTTTAAAAAAATATAGGTATATTTCAAAAGTATCAGTGTTGATTTCTAATTTTTTAACAAAAAGTAAGGTATTTTGTCAAGTTATCTCTATTTTAATTATGGTTATTTTGAAAAAAAATCGAAAAAAAAATCTAGTTGAATTTGTTAAATACATCTTATCAATTAGAATATATACCATTATTTTAATTTTGAATAACAGCACTACAATTTGTATTATTTAAACTTAAAAATCTATTATTAATACTAAAATAATTTATCAACGATATGGATATACCCTTATTTTATAATGATGAAAAATTATTCTATCATGTTCTTACATGAAAACAAAAAAATCGTACATTTATATCAACAAAATGAAATATATTTATTATATTTTCTTAAGAACTAGCTTTCAAAATGCAAAAATATTAACAATAGATGGCACATTAAGCTACTATTACAAATAATTTATCAGTTTGGTCAATATTATCAACATCCATTATAAATTATTTCTGAATCCTTCTTAAATAATAACCTTTATTCATGGTTTATTACAATACCATAATCATCATTATGAGGTGTTCTCATCATAATCTTTTTTAAGTCTTAAACAAAAAAAAATTTAATTTACTAGATAAATTACATGTAATGACATTTATATTCATTAACAAATTATAATATATCTGAATAACTCTTATTATACAAAAATTAATATTTAGATATAAAAGATAATTTATAAAATTCTTATAAAAAATTAAATAATCACCAATCATATATATGAAACTTCATTTATAGATATTTAAATTTAAAATTTATATTCATTTAAAGTTAATTTAGACCCTTTCTGATTTAGTTTGAGATCATTATTGCCAACTTCACATAAAATAAGAAGTCTACATTATGTGAATTGTTGCATGTTGTAAATGTTAAATTATATATCAACAAATTAAATCTATCTACAAGAAAAAAAATTACATGACTCAAGATAGATTTATGGAGTAACAACTGATTCAGGTGGCACTTTAGTAAAAAATAGATGGGAAAAATGTTGGGAAATGATGAAATAGTGGGAAGGAATGCAGGAAAATGAGATTGCGATTTGGTCTGAATGTTAAAAAGATCACTTTATAAGATTATCAAAAATAGATACACTGCTTATATAACGTATATAACATTAATTGGTCGTGAAAATTAAAATAATAATTATCTATTAATGGGAATAAATATAAATATTTTTTCAATTTCTGAATTTAAAATATATTAATGTTTGCATAAGTTTGTCGGTAAACAGACTTGATAAAAATAAAAATAAGCCAGTAGTGGTCAACAACAGTTTATCCATTTTGACCATATCTTAATTATGAATTTGGTGATATATAATAAATTAAGAGCTTATATTTAGTCAAATAGATTATATAATGTAAGAGCTTATATTTAGTAGAGGAGATAATTTTATAGAAAATTTTAGTTTTTTTTTTTTTGGCAAAAGAATTCTTTTGTTGATATTAAAAAGAAATTACATAATCTGAATACGAAGCATTATCAAGTCACAATGGTAGGTACATGTTTGCAATATAAAAAGGAGAATCAGGAGGTACATTCTTTGCCAGTTGATGAGCTACTTCGTTGCTACCCCCTTGCAGTGAAATGAATAAAACATCGACTGAATCTGGTGCTCCATTGTCGAATATCATGGCAAACATTTTCAATAGTCAATAGTTTTTGCCTCTTTTTGGTCAAAAATGAAGAAGACATTTTCAATAGGTGTTTTCTTTGGTTCCCAAAATCGTGTCAATAAAATACTTTACCCACAAACACTACATTTTGTCACCCCTCGTGTCCAAAATTGTTCATAGCGACCAATAACTGAAAATGGTTTTCGTAAATATGCAAATTATCTCTTTGGTTTTAATTCAATTAACAACGTTCGGTGATATATCATGGAGAGGCACCATTGATCTCGAGTGAACTTTAGGTCATCTCTATAATTATTACCTTTAGCACAGGTAAGCAAATTATTTGCTCTGATTCAAACGTCAAACAAAAACATTTACATGAAGTCTCAAAACCTCTTGAATAGTAACACATTTTCCAAAACTAATATAAAAATACGTTGAAAGATACATTTATCATCGCCGCCCTCTTCCTTGGCCACCACGCCCACGGGAACCTCCACTCCACCTCCTCTTCCCCGGGAACTGCCACCTCTTCTCCCTCTAAAAACGCCACCTCCTCTCCCTCTGAAACCGCCTCTAACATTATCCGGTTTCAGTCCAAGTGACTGAACTCTCCTCCTGTTTCTTTGCCCATCCTCATCCTCATCGCCTCTGTTTTCTTTCTATTTGGATGAGCTTCTCGCATTAAAAGAAATCTCCCTGAATCCTCCAGACCAAATTCACCATCGTTCGAGGCTCCAAAGTTGCCACGCCGGTTCTCTATAGCCTTAACACGCTCTCCCATTGGAAGACTATCTTCTCTACCCAGTGATTTGCTGTTGTAGAGAGCTTCTCCATGCCACTCGTCTTTCACTTCAAACGACCTGACACCAAAGCTTCCACATCACTTCAAGTCTAATACTACATGTTACCAATCACAGCCTACATAGTGTGATTGATGTGTAAATCATTCCGGATCGATTTGGAAGTACTGAAAGCCACAAAGAGTCAAAGAGTATCTAAAGAATCTGTTTGATACGATGTAAAATAGAGCAACAAAAAGAAACAAGCAAAAGCCTCGAAAGAATTTTTGTTAATACCGGATCGTACATCACTTTAAACCGACCATCTTCCTCATCCACAGTGCTTTTCTTTTACTCTTCCGCAGCTTAATGGAATGATGGCGATTCAAACATTGAAGTTACAGTGTATGAAAATGTCATTGATCATGTCGTTGTACATATGGTGTTTCAAAAATTTGTAAGTATCGTAATTATTAGACATCAGAGTAATTATTGCTAATCGGTTAACGATATTCAAGTCTACAAGTGACCAGATTATGCTGGTCTAGTTCAGACATCAGGCAGACTTGATACATTTCAAAAGCAGGTCAAAAATATTCCAAAATTGTATATGTGATTCAATTTTAGTTGCAACGATTCTCAAAAGTGACACATTTTCCAAACTAATATAGAAATCCTTTGAAAGCTACATTTATCGACGGCCTCTTCCTCCACCACGTCCACCACCACGGCCACCTCTTCCTCGGGAACCACCACCACCACGGCCACCTCCTCTTCCACGGGAACCGCCACCTCCTCTTCCTCTAAAACCACCACCTCCTCTACCTCTGAAACCGCCTCTAACAATATCCTGTTTCAGTCCAAGAGACTGAACTCCTCTCCTCCTATTTCTTTGCTCGTCTCCATCCTCATCGTCTCTATCTTCTCTATCTTCTTTGTATGTGGATGAGCGTCTAGCGTTGAAAGACATCTCCCGGGAACCTCCTGGACCGAATTTAACATCTTTCGAGGCTCCAAAGTTACCACGACGGTTCTCTATAGCCTTAACACGCTCGCCCAGTGGAAGGCTATCTTCTTTAGCCAGAGATTTGCGGTTTTGGAAAGCATTGGCATGCCGCTCGTCTTTCACTTCAAACAACCTGACACCAAATCCCCCACATTAGGAACAAACAGAAACATATAGTGTGATATCTAAATCCTTGAATGTACTCAAAAGGCACTAACTTCAAAGTTTTCGATTTCTTCCTTGTCCCCACATCGTCTGCTTCGTCGTCTGAAGCTTGTGATGCATCAGAATCGCTGTCCTCGTCGTCATCTGTTACAGCTTCAAAGTGCTCATCTACCAAAGAAGGTTGCTTCTTAGACGACGTAACAGGGTGTAGGACACCATATTCATATGATTCCGGATCGATTTGGAAGTCCTGAAAATAAAATTCTCAAGATCAGTTTTAATATGATGTCAAATAGAGCAACAAAAAAAGACAAAAGCCTCAACAAGATTATTGTTAATACCGGATCTTCGAACATCGATTTAAACCGATCATCTGTCAAAATATTGCCACTAAATCCGGGTTTCTTCTTCTTCGACACTTTCTTTGCGGCTTCTTCATCCTCAACAATTTTCTTTTCCTCTTCTGCATCCTCCTCGTTGAGGATGGTGGCTGCGAGATCACGGTTAACCTTTGGCAACCTTCTTTTCTTCTGCAGGAAGTACAAGACACACAGAGATGTATGTAAGTAGCCAACGCAGGAAAAATGGTCAATCTGCAGATGCTTCTTATATTAAAAATACTAACTGTGATTCTCTGGCTACGATCCGCTTCTAGTTTCTCTTGCTTCTTGCGTTCTAAGTAATCACCATATGCAAAAGGTTCAGCCACTGCCAAAGCCTGTAAAGAGAAAGAAGTAAGTAATAAGGAAGAACAATCTTGGAGGCTACTCTGAAGTTATAAAGTGTATGAAAGGACTCACCTTTTTGTAGAGATTGTGATTCATAAAGTATCCATGCATTTGAGCTTTCAAAAGATCTGTGCCAATCAAATGAGTAAGCTGCAACTTCTCCAGATCTTCCTTCGTCACGAACTTGTAATTATCGTAAATAGTTGTTTGTCCAGTTTCCTCCATCTCTTCCTGAGAACATCATTTATAAAAAAAGTGTTAGCAACAACGGTCACCTCCACTTCAACGATGGAAGTATTAGGAAACTTTTTGAATCAGACAAATACCGTTAGGTTTTCAAGAGGAGAACACCATTTGGGGGCAGGACCAAGTTCAGGTATGAAGTAAGATGGGATTAAGCTAGAGTCTAAAGCCAGAAGCATAAGTCCACTTCCAGGGAACACACAAATGTCGTTTATTCCTCCTCCAGTCGGTTCGATGCTGGTCATGCCTTCTCCCTGAATGAAAAAAAATGGGGGTTATCAGAAGCTGTATCTAGCCAAAATTCGTTGTATTTCAAAACCACATTCATAATCTACGAGGTAAAGAAACCGAGAGAGTTTACCGTATTCGGATCCCATATTCTAACAATGTGCTTGTCAGTAGTAATCAACTTAGGTTGTTGAGTATTAAGAGTCCGTTGCCACTTAATACTCAAAATTGGGCTCTCGTACCTGCAAAATTTTGCAGAAAAGACAATGAACACCGAGGAAACAACCCTAAAGTTATAGCATATATGATGGATTTTGAGTTAGTGATACTTACATGTGATCCTTCACATGTATGGGAGCTGAAGTTCGCAAGTCGTATATGAACACCTGCAGAGGTAGAACAACACAATCAACATAATATAGCTATAAAACCAAATTGACATAACGGTTTCCAAAACCTTAGTGATTAAAAAAAAGGAAATATAGAATCAAACCTTTCCCGCACTACTCCCCACAGCTACTTGAAGACCTTCACTGTCATCAAACTCTATAGCAGTAACCTCCTATCAGCCAATAAATAAAAAAAGCACACGATTATCAGAAAGAAGTTCCAATTTTCACCAAATCACGTCTAAGCTACAAAGTCTATCTATATGGAGCAAAATGTCAGAAGAATTACCGAAGCAGCATCACCACCATGTGTAACCGCATTGATTCTAGCAGCTGATGATTTCATTCTCATATCGAAACATTCAATAGCACCATCCTCACCACCACAAGCAACCAATCCATGGAGTTTGCTGGACGACAAAAAAATATAGTGCTCAAACTTAAACAACAGTTATCTGACACAGTGCAGTTCAAATATTCCCCTAGTTCAAATAATCATGAATTCGGAAAATGCCAATGGATATACAAACCTTCGAGAAACAACATTCAGCGCTGGGGATTGAGTGCTGAGAGGAGAGAGAAATCTTCCCTAAGGAGAGAAGGCACATCTCACAAATCATTAACATAGGGAAGATCAAATGACCACAAGGACTTAACGATAACATCCATCGAAACGTACCTGCTCCAAATTGATTCTGTATAGATCTGGTGAAGAAGCAGCACAAAGCAGATCACAAGACCAGTTATCATATGTCATGTCTCTCCCCATCCTACAGATAAACGTGAGCTTTTAGACCAATTCCACATCAAAATTCACAAAACATATCTCACCAAACCAAGAAAGATAAAATACCTTGGAATTCGTAAACTGTGGTGTTTCCCGTATTTGGCGTGTAGATTAATAGAACGATCAGCACATAAAAAGGCAAGCTTTGAGTAGTCATCATCCAATATCTGTAGAGCCAACATACACACTATTGAGCCTGAAACAAGAAAGACTTAGACGCATATCATGGAGCAGTAAAGTTACCTCAAAATCAACTATCTCAGAGTCCAAATGTCTCTCAAACTTCAAAGCAAGCTGCCTTAGCTCATAAACTTTGACCTGGGGTGGATATATACCTGATGATTCAGCAACAAATCAGTGAAAACGCACACGAGAATGCATTCTCTTTCAATTTCTTGTTAATAGCATCCAACTTACGAATTCACCAAGAACACACAAAAAAAGATGAAAACGCACCTGAAGCAATCAGATACTCTCCATCTGGAGTCGCTTTGATTCTAGTAGTGGCAGTCTCAAACTTCAAGTCCTGAATTAGCTCCACTCTTTGCATATAATCTTAACAAAAAAACAGCCACAAAACAGTCCCGTGTAAATACTTCATCAACAAAAAAAGGAATAACACTATGAACATTCAAAGATGTCATTAAGCTGCAATTAAGATAGCAACCCTAAAGCTATACTCACATCACAGAGAACAAAAAAGGAGTCTCTTTTTTTTTTCTGTAACACAAAACAGGAGTCTTTGAAAAAGTAGTGATTCGGAGCACTTAGATAAATACTTACGAGGGTTTTTACGGAGCTCTCGTTGCTTCTTAGGATTAAGCCAAGTAGCAACATTGGGGGCAGATGAAACATGGTATAACTTAACTCCATTAATGGAGGTCGACTTCAGTCTATCTCCATAAGACGCCATCTTCAAACCAACTTATCAAACAATCCTCTACGCTTCGCTTCAACTCTTTTGACGGAGAAAACCCAAAAACTGAAGGAGAAAATAAAAATGGTAAGGAGCAACCACTTTTTTTTCGTTAAGCCCTTAAGGCGGTCGTGCTCCGGCAGAAAGTAAAGTCGACGATGACAATAATTTTTAGGTTTCTGGTCTCTATTTCTTTATTGGGCCTTTCTAAACCCTAAATCCTTAACGGGCCTAATTTAAGCACGATGGGCCTTTAGATAACTCTATATTCAGTGGCTGAAAACGAAAAAGGAAAACCCCTCTTAGACCTTTTGAATTAGGGTTTATCTATTTGACCCGCTCCGATTCAGTCAGTCCCCTGCGCTCACCTGATCAAGAGTATCGGAGTAAGCCCTAGTTTCTTCTCTCTCTCTCTATAATTTAGCTGTTCTTCATCAAAGTGTTGGTTTTTATTCGTGTTGGATTTCAAATCTAAGCTGTAGTTTGCATTGATTCGCGCGAATAAATTTGAGTACTTTGTGTATGAATTCGTTTGTACTTTCTGAAAAATATTATTCCTTTTAGCATATGATTCTTTGCTCTTCGGTCATGGTGATTTACTGAATTTGGTGTTGGATTAAAGCATAGATTTTGAAGCAAAGATGGTGAGGCCGTATGGGATTAAAGTGAACAAGAGGAAGGAGAGACAAGAGAGGTACGATAAGGAAGAAGATGAAGAAGATGAGCAACCTAAGTTTGAGCAAAAAGGGAAAGGAGAAGAGAGTGTGAAGAAGGCGAAAAGAGAAACCACAGAGGAAGATGATGAAGAGAAGGAAATAGCTGAGGAAGCAGAAGATGATAATGATGTGGGAATACCTATTGTCCTTTCTGATAACAAGAAGGAACAGCCTGGCGTTATTTTTGTGCTTGAGAAGGCCTCTCTTGAAGTTGCCAAAGTTGGAAAGGTAATTTGAAAGAGTGCTTGCGTTAAGACAAAGCCATGGATTTGTTCTTTGTGAAAGTATGTATAGTCTCTGAGCCTCTTTTGTGCTAATTATTATGTTTATTCTTTCTTTGCAGACTTACCAGCTACTAAACTCGGATGATCATGCTAATTTCTTGAGAAAGAATAGCAGAGATCCTGCTCATTACAGGCCAGACATCACTCATCAGGTCGGAATTTCACAACTTATGTAAGTTATAATGTTATAACAAACTGTGACTCATCTTGAGTGATCTTACTCTCTTCAGGCTCTTTTAATGATATTGGATAGTCCGGTCAATAAGGCTGGGAGGTTGAAAGCGGTATATGTTAGAACAGAACAAGGTGTTCTTTTTGAAGTTAAGCCACATGTTCGTATACCAAGAACTTTCAAGCGATTCGCTGGAGTCATGCGTGAGTTCTCCAGTGGCGATATATTGTTTACTTTAACCTCTCAGGTTGCGCTTGTTTCTTAACCCAACATTGTTGGTTTTTGCAGTGCAATTGCTACAAAAGCTTAGCATTACTGCAGTTGGGAGCCGCGAGAAACTTATGCGGGTGATCAAGAACCCTGTTACGAAGCATCTACCGCCTAACTGTTTAAAAATAGGTAAAAGAAAAGCCTATAGTTTCCTCCCACATCTGTTATTTTATCTCGCATTAGGATGAGCTAAAAGAAACAATTGCTTTCCTTTTATCAGGCTTTTCGTATAGCTCTGAAAAGCTGGTCAATATGCAGAAGCACTTAGCTACAGTCTGTAATGAGACGGACACTGTTTTTGTGGTTAGTGATCTCAAAATATTCTCTCTCACTTTTTGCACAAACTCCAAAATTCATTCATTTGCTTAGTGGAGTTTATTCAGCTTTCTAACATCCATATAACCAATCTTATCCATACCTGTGCCTCATTTTTGCCTTATCATTTCAGCTCGGTGCGATGTCACATGGGAAAATAGACTGTGACTATATCGAAGATTTTGTGGCCAGTAAGTTTTCTTCCTTCACTCACCATCCTTTGTAGAAAGAATAAAAGAGATTTTGAATGATGAAAACATATGATCTGAACGAGGTTTCTTTGGTTTCTTCAGTTTCAGGGTATCCTCTGAGCGCGGCCTACTGTATCTCAAGAATTTGCGAGGCATTATCAACAAACTGGAATATAATATAAAAAATATTAGCAAGCAGGTCTTTCGTTTTTTGCTCTACTGTTCCAATGGTGGCAGCACCCCCTTTAAATTTCTGTTTGTGCACATTGTTGAATCTATTATCGAATTTTGAATTTTTTAACTTTTTGTCAGAATTTACTAAACAAAATACTCCAAAGTATCTTAGTTCATAAGTGTTTTTACTATACTGAAGTGAAACGAAAGACTTTTTTTAGCTTATGAACTAAAAAACAAAGTATCTCTTAGATAAGGGAACTAAAACGCAAAGTATTGGAAACTTAGAAACTGTATTATGGAAACACGAACGAACCTCTGATTAATATACTTCTCATATTTTGTAAACTTCTCTCGGAACTCCATTTTACCGCCCTCCACACAGGCTATCAATTTGTTTTTGACTATTCCTATAACATAGTTCCAGACAACATGATTTGTTTTTCAGTAGACAACATTTAGAACCAAGATTTTGTCGAAATCAAGTTTTCATAGTTGAAGATAAACCATACAAGTCCGAGCACATCGAAGAATTGAAGAATAAAATCAAATCCTACTCAATCAACACATGAGTTGGCATGTTGTTGGAGCTCTAGAATGCAAAGCCAACTCCTTTATCATCTAAAATTTTGGAACATCCTTTTCAAAAGACTTGATTGTTATTATATCATAACAATCCTAGTTTTATTTTTAAAATATTTTTTTTCTTTATCATCAAAAAAACTATACATAAGAGTTTTGACCTTTTGTGGATGTGGTGTTTTGATGAAATTATATGTTGCTTGAAACAGGAAATACTATGGGTTAGCGCGTATGGCATACGTGACGATTCGTTAACTTCTCTACAATGTTTGCTCTATAGTGTACGTAGTTATGCCTTCCCATAAAGGGTTATCAATTTGTGATGAGCAATTTGGATGTTGCAACTATATGTTGTTTTCATTGCTATTTTCTGGTTGTGTTGAATTAATTGATACCTTTTTCAGCAAAAATCGTCGTACCAGACAACAAGATAAACCACAATCAAAATCAAACTAACACATGCCCAACTCTCCAGAAACTTCAAAACAATTTCAATCTATATTTTATTTATGTTGAAAGGAACAAAAAAAAAACATAATAATAGATAGATGGTACAATGCAAAACTACTCTAGAAACACAAGTCGATTTTAAAACAAAGAAAGAGACATTTATTAATATTTTAAAAGACATGACTACCGTACAACAAACAGAGTTACTCACTTGCGATCAAGAACCCATACGGCAGGCGTGAAAACGGAGCTGAGCCATAGCTTTCCATCGTCTCTCTCATAAGCCTCACTGACATACTGCATCGTCTTCCCTTCTTTGTCCTCAAGTATCTCAAGTATCTCCCCTGTCTCCCCGGAGATTTTTACGGCGATCCCTTGCGGCTTAAATCCGTTCATTACCCCAATCAATAATTCCAACGGCACCGTCTTTTCAACCAACTTCCCTATCCACTTATTATTTACGATCAGTCTTCCTATTAAATTTTTCTTACAATGTATGCCAAGCCAAAAATCTCCCTCGGGTGTCAAACGGATGTTGTCAGGATAACCCGGAACCTTGCCGAAGATATCGCGGGTCCCAGCTTTAGGACCTTTGATCCAATATCGATGGAGAAGGCCCGTGGAAGACTCACATGAGATCAAAAATGACCTATCTTTGTTTAGAGCCAAACCGTTGTTACACCGGAGATTGTCCATGACAACTTTGGCCTCTTTCGTCTTCTTATTGTATCTGATCACTCTTCCCGACCGCTCGCCGTTAAAAACCACGTAAAATACTTCCCTGACCGACAAAAATCGCGTTAGATTTAAATTTAGATAGTTTCAAAGTAAACGCTATTTGTTTTTTTTTTTTTTTTTTCATTTTTGCGTTGGCATTTATAAATACCTGAAATGATACTTGTCACTACTGTCATTGAAGTACAAGACATCTTCCTCTTCGTCAATATCCATCTGGTTCGCAAACATTACTTTGCGACCTTCAGCCTGGTCCACTACCAACTCAGCCAAGCCTCCCTCTGGTCCAACTTTCATGACCCCGAGGTAACCATCACATATGTACAGATCTCCTGTTTTCTTCTCGAAACTAAGTCCTAGTGGCCTTCCACAAGTAGGCACTACTTCATGCCGTGAACAGTTCCCCCTGCTTACAACAATGATTCTCTTCGTTATTATTTAAAAAACCTACATAATGGAAACATAAATTTGATTTTTTTTTTGAGATAGCAAAAAAATGAAAAAGGCTCCAACACATACAGTAGAAGTCCTCCTAGTCCACTAAAGATATAATTATTAAACCCCACCCGAATCATTACAAGATAGTAGATCGGACCCGAAAATATAATTATAAAACTCCATCCGAATCACCGCAACCTAAGATACTAGATCAAACCCTAAAATATAATTATATAATTTATCCGAATCACTCCAGAATTTAGACAAGAGATCCAAAGTCCTCTAAAGATAGAAACCAATAAACAATCAAACAAATTGTTTTTTTCCCCTCAAATTATTTGGCTACTTAGTTATGTATGTGTCAGTGTGTTCTAACAAACGTTGTAATACTAAGAAAGACTAAAACCTGTGAGGAGATGTGTGTGCGAACTCGACCCAACCAAGATCAACCCCGCGCCACTTGAGAATTCGGCCGTCCACAACCGCAGCATAAGGACCTTCCCCTTGTGGATCCCACTCCATGCTCTCTGGTCCATCGACAGGAAGTGGTATGGTCTTAGCCGTAGGCAATATATTTTTTGTGCCCTTTAAATTGTCCGGCGCAAATAAGATCTGATACGAAATTACGGCAAAGATGGCCAAAACAGCAGGAACAACGACCCAAGTCGGGACTTTTTGACTTGTCGGCATTTGTTTAACCGGAGAAAATCAAACTACGTTTGTTGAGAGACGTGTGTAACAATACTAAATGTTGTTAGCTTACAAATTGGCAATAGTTATATAACATCAGAAAGCAAAGTGAACAGGACAAAGGAGTCTAGATATTTTGATTCTTGTGTGGATGTAGAGCTATACACGTATGGCCATTTCTGTTGAATTGCCAAGTGTCTAATATGAGTACTGTCAATGAATTACATGTGTGGAAATCAACGAAAGCGACGATGTTATTCTTAGGACCGAAATTACTTTCTTGTACTAAACATGAATAAATAAATAAAGGAAAGAGCTTTACATACGTTTGCAGTTTTCGCGCAACATTTTCATTCGCTATCGATTAACACTAGAAATGTCGAATGTCTTTATAACGTTATTTCTATTTAGGTAAAATATAGTAAAACCTCAATATATTTAAAAAAAAAAAAAAACTTAATGACATTTGAGTTTTTCTATTCATTTATTGATTTCGTGTAGTATTAGTGTTGTATAAACTGTTTATTGTGATTTGTGAGAAAGGGAGTAAATTCGACTACCTTCCGGCGGACCCAACCTTTCATGTAAACCAAAATAGAAGCGTCATCTACTCTAATAGTATTACACTATTATTCCCTCCTATTTTGATTATTTTTTATTATTTGTTGGTTTAGAGGATTTTTTATTTTAAATTAATTGTCATTTTCTATTTTCAATATAAAATTTATTAATTTTTAGTTTTATAATTATTTTTATTCTGCAAATTATTTTATTATTGGTTGAATTGTGTTTAAATAGATAATTAATAATATTTTTTATTAAAAAATTATTAAAATGATAAATAAACAAAAATAGAGGTATTATTTAAGTTAAATGGATCTGCTATCGATAAACTTTTAATTTAAAGTAAAACCCCACATAGAAGTGTTAATCGCATTTTCACGTGAACTCGTTTCATTTTCGACCACATAAATCACTAAGATATCCAATTGGACCAATTCTGATATGGCCACTATGGCAAGAAAAATGTGTTACTTTTTAACATTTTACACAAAAAAAGTGTGTTTCGTGTATATCTTGTATATGATCTTATTAGTTGGACTATATGCAATTTATGCGATCATAGTGAATAGTTTATGATCTCCTGATATAGAACTTATTTTTGGCAACATACAAACCCACGGAGAATACACACTTACATTTTCGCTAAGCTTTGTATCCATATTTTGTAAGAAAAGTGAATATACTGGAAATTTAAACCCATATATGGTATATAAACATTAACACCGTAATCAACTAACTATAAGAACTAATATATTAAACATAAAAGTGTCATCGTTTCAAATAATGCAATTTTATAAACAAAATTGTCAAAATCCAAAATCGGTGAGGAAAGCTAGGAAAGCTTCCTCTACTTAACCCGTGAGGAAAGTTACTCTCGAAAGTGACTTTTCTCTTCTACTAATTTTTTTCCCTGCTATTTTACTTTCATTCTTTTACCAGTAACAGCTTGGTAAAGTGGGATCACACATTACACTAGTGTCATGTCCGTAAACATCCTTCCAAATAGGACAGAAGTAATGTTCTCTTTTAGTCACATAGTCAAATAATCTAATTAAATGTACGAGAACTACAGAAACAGTGAAAGAAATTACATAACTTGGCAGCTTCGATTTACAAAAACATGAAAAAACATAATTATGCAGACTAGATTTTCAGGACAATTCAGATTCGATTACAAAATACCTCTTAAGATGTCACCACATGATTACCATACATATGGCAAACACTACAAGCACTAAGTTTTAGTAGACACAAGGACGTCAAAATAAAACAGAGGTACACTGCACCTAGTTGTGACAATGTGATCCACATTTAAAATTATAATAATGCAAAGACAATCAAGTCTCAATAATATGGAAAACTAATAATAAACACCAAGAAAGGGCATGAGGACAGAACCAATCCAAAGCTTACCATTTTACTCCTCCATTTCACTTACATACCTCAATCTCGTTCCTTATTTATCATAATCACCTCCGAAACCTCTGCTGCTTCACTCGGCCTCAAAGCTGTTGCATGAGGTACTCCTCCAATGAACACCGAGTGCAGGCGCGGGCCACTGATTGGAAGTCTAAGCACCAAACCTCTGAAGCAAGTCAGAGTGAGTGAAAGTTTTTGCGAAAATACTTTCTCTTTGTTATCTAAAGCGATCCAGAATTTCTCCATTCGAGTTTCTTCTGATGTTTTCAGGAAAACTTGGAAGCTGAGAATATACGTCTTGGGTTCTTGCGTTTGGACCAGACTCCAGAGAGACAAAGCCTTAGGATCTTGCAAGTGGTTGTTTTGGCTACCAATACAAAAAACCGGTCTTTTCTTAGTGCGAGGCCGTTGGAAAATGAAAGGCCTTGTAATAAGACCGTTTCTTTGTTTCTTGATATGCTATTACTTGATTAACCTTCCAGCTGTCTTATCGACGTTCAAAACAGCAGCCAAGAATTACCTGAACATGACAGTGTTAAGTGATTTAGTATTAAATCATCATCACCAAGAGAAAAATGATAAAATGTGATTCATACATCAGAGTAATTTTGAATGTTCATAGTTATGTTAACATGGAAAATGATTTCCATATTATGATGAAACAAGTGCCTCGTTATTTTATAAACAGACAATTCATATGATAAGGAAGTCAGAAAGATGAGATTTTAGATGTGTCTATTCATTTATGTGAAGTAAATCACATCTTCCTGCTCATGATTGTCTAAATCAGTAGTGAAACGAAACTCCCTCGCTCTTCTGTAACTAGGGGTTTGGCCTAAACTACAAGCAAACATGACTAAGGTAAGAAAGCCAAAGTAATGTAATTTTCCATTCGGAAATTACACTTTATAACCAACAAAAAACTCAAATTTAAAAAATAACCAAACCCCTCTTCTCTCTCTCTTCCTTTTTCTTCCTCTCTTTCTCTATCCTCTTTCTGAAAATTTAATTTAGTTTTTTCTGTTATTTCACCAATTCCTCATTTTCTATTTCCTTACTTATTGGTAAAACAAAAGTATTCGTACTTAAACCTCTCATTTATGTGCGAATGAATGAATATATTAACCTTGAATAATTATATGATATTTTAAGATTATATAATCCAAGAATATTAACCATAAAATTTATATAAAATCTATTTTAATTTTATAAAAATAAAATTTGAAAAAAGGAATCTGAAAAAGGAAAGTCCAGATCAGAAAGGACTACAAAATAAAAACAGAGCTTTTACAGACCGAAAAACAGAGCCAGAATCCCAAAACGATGAGTATGCATGAACTTAAAGCATGTTATAATAAAGATGGAATAATGAATTAATTCTAGTACTGTTTTTATATTAATAAAATGGATGGAAAACAAAAGCTAGCTCTTTCAAATCGTACTACCCACAGAAATATAAACACATAATACATTCCTTTATTATTTGTTATTTCATTATAGTTTTTCCTACTTTTAATTGCGAAACTACTAATTGAGCGCACCAAAACCAACCTTTAATGGCGATTTGTTTTCAGAAAAGAAAGCATGTGTATGCCCACTATATGTAAAGAGAACTTAATAATAAGCTTAACATGTTTACCAAAAAAAAAAAAAGAGAACTTATTAATACATTACCATGCCTGTATAAGGATATGAAAAGTATTTTAAAAGGAAAGGTAAGAAATATATAATTATTTTAAAAGAAAAAAATCACTAATACAATAAATATGCTTATATATATGGGAAATTTGGTTCAATAAAAAAAACTATACTTTAAAAACTAACCAATTTTTTTTTCCTTTTTCTATCTTTTTATCTCCCCATCTCTCTTTAAATATTTTGGTAAATTTCTAAATTTTAGTTTTTTTATAGTTATACACCAAACTCACTCTATACATATTGCCTCTCATATCAAATTTCATGTGTAGAGACCCTAGAGAAGACAAAGTAAGAAATCTTGATCGACGCGTAAGATTAGTCAGGAATACTGTAATGCTATAGTTATAACATCTTGAGAAGAAATTATGCAAAATAAATCCAGTTGAGAAAGGGATAGCTAGTGCAGCATCGTTCACATGATCACATCACTCGAACATCTTTAAGCTGACAAAAATCATATTAAATTAAGAAAAAAATCTTTGTCCACTAACAACTACACGTATCCCTTTTTCGTTGTTAATTATATTATTTACTTTTTTTGTAACGTCAATTATAATAGAAAATTTGTATATCATAACCAAAAAAACCATATTTAAAAAACTAACCAATTTATCTTTTTTTTCTCTTTTTCCTATCTTTTTCTACTTCTCTCTCTAACAAACTAATTTACTTTTTGTTTTTTAGTAAATTAACCCATCATAATATGTTGGCTTTGATCACATCATCTTTTTTTTTGAACGCGTTTGATCACATCATTAATAATGTTTTGTTCTTTTCATAGATATATCATATATGTAGAGCTCATTCAACGCACAGCTTATAATAAATATAACTAGATAGATATCTCTATTTTTTTTTTATTGTGTTTTTGTCATTGATTAGACAGATTTATTCTTAAGTAATATTTAAAATAATGATATGAAATAGGTTTTAGGCTTTTAGCCAATGTGATGTGAATCATGTGATCAACCGGGTTTGCGTGTCTGATTTGATTCACCTGCCAAACTTGAGATCAGAACCAGTTCAAGTAGGGTAGTGCTTCTAGGACGCTAGCAGAAAGGAAAATGTTTACCTAGAATCCAAGCAAGATGTAAAGCATAAATTATCGTAACAAGGTTGAAACAAATTAAATAATTATATTATTGTTTGACAAAAATATAAATTAAAACAAATATACCAACTCGTGAGATATAGTCGAGTAAAATATACTAACTCGTATCTCGTAAGAACGCCAATGTTAGAGACAACGGCAATTCTTGGGAATCTTGTCCCCTTTATCGTTTATGATACTTTGTCAAAATTTCTCGAAATCTAGTTAACACAATTGTTTTTACCACAAGACCGACGAAACTTAAAATCCCACAAACTACATTAAACAGCGCAACTGGACCAAGTTTCCGCAGAATCAAAGTCCACTCGCACAACAACAAGAAAATACATAAGAAGATTCATGTCTTCTAACAAGAAAATCATACCATTAGATTATTACTCGTAAACAGATTTATTAATAACCCAAACGGCCGGCCAATACACAGAGCCGATCCATAACTTCCCATCTTCTCTCTCATAAGCTTCACTTACATACTTCACCGTCTTCCCTTCAGTGTCCTCAAGTATCTCGAGAATCTTTCCGGTCTCTCCAGATAGTTTAACGACAATTCCATGAGGTTTCCCTCCATTGATGAGATCAATCACAGTCTCCACCTTCATCGTCTTCATGAAAAACTTTCCAACCACAGAGTGACTCAGAAACACACGAGTGAACAAACTGTTTTTAGAATGCAATGCGACCCAAAAATCGCCAGTAGGCGTGCGCCGGATATTGTCCATGGGACCCGGGATCTTCGCGAAAATCTCGTTGGTCCCGGCTTTTGGACCTTTGACCCATATTCTATGGATAGTATCAGTACCGCTTTCGCAGGTGAGTACAAACGATCCGTCTTTGCTTATAGCTAAGCCATTAGGTAAATGAAGTTTGTCCATTATAACTTTGGCCTCTTTCTTCTTCATATCGTATCTTATTACTCTTCCCTTCTTTTCCGCGGACATATACACGTAGAATACTTGCCTGTCCAACAACACATACAAGCAAAAATATGTGTGTAAGAAACGGAATGACTCAACGGTTCACAAATTATCACCATTATAATATATATATATATGTTTAACATCACGTTTTAGATCTATTAGCTATATATTTAACAACGTCAGCTTACGATTCCCTATTAATCTACTCTACAGATCGTTATATTCTTTCTTTTATTTTTTCATTTTCCACGATTTCACTGATGTTACCAACCAAGGAAAATATTAGGGAAGTGAATACTTAAAATGTAAATAAATAAAAAAAGTTGAAATTTCAATTACTCGAAGTGGTATTTCTCGCTGCTATCGTTGAAATAGATGACATCTTCCTCTTCGTCAATATCCATTTGGTTCGCAAACATAACTTTGCGACCTTCTGCTTCATCAACAACTAACTCCGCCAAGCCTCCCTCTGGTCCAACCTTCATGACCCCAAAGTAACCATCACAGATGTACAAATCTCCTGTTTTCCTATGGAAGCTAAGTCCCAGTGGTCTCCCACAACTTGGAACTACTTTATGCCTCGAACAGTTATCTCTTCACTCACCAAAAAAATAAAGAAAAAAAGATCAGTTTCATTGGGAAGGGTCAATGAAAATCCATTGAACGACTACATAGGGAACAATGAAAACAGAGGAAGGGTAACTTTGGGTTAGGACTGAACCTGTGAGGAGAAGTGTAAGCGAAGTCGACCCAGCCGAGCTCTTCGCCGCGCCACTTGAGGATGCGACCGTCCGTGACGCCGGCGTAGGGGCCTTCACCTTGTGAATCGAATTCTAAGCTCTCTGGTCCATCGCCAGGGAGAGGAATGGTCTTAGCCAATTGGAGGACGTGTTTCGTGCCCTTTAGGTTGTCCGGCGCGATGATTGATGACCAGAAGAAATAGCAAACGATGGCTACGATAACCGGAGCGGCTACGACCGGCTTCAGAAGTCTCTGGTTTATCGGCATCTCTGTCTCTCAGGAGAAAGTGTGTATGAATGATGATATGACACTTAACTACTCTATTAAATAGATAAACAATATTCTCTTTCAAGAATTTCGGACACAACACACGTTACACACGTTGCACAGGTAGATATCAGTGTTCGCTTTAACCAATAAGGAAAAAAATATACATCAGTGTTCTCTCTTTTGTCTTGACGGGTCCACGTCTGTATCTTTTTGTTTCTGTCTCATTTTTCAACAATTTTCTTGATCTTTGACCCATATATGTCAATCTCTCTCTATAATATTTCTCGGCCACTAGTCTCGGTAATACTAAACTATTCTTTCTCAAATAAATACTCGAACACGCACACACACAAAAAAAAGAAAAACATGGAACCAGTGACTTGTTTTACTGACTGTCAGCACACAACTTGAAAATTTACCTTTAGTAACTTTTCTGTTTTATTTATACTATTATTACAGAGTACCTAAAAGTGTAATGTAAATATTGGAAACACCACCGACACAAATTTTGAATACAGGAAGGACGTAATAGAAAAAAAGAGTTTTTCCTTTCTTTTTTTTCCTTATTTGGACAACTGATTATATTAACGTGTACATAGACATAGTTAATCCCAACTATGTCACATAAACATAGTTAATCCCAACTATGCCACATAGACATAGTTAATCACAACTATGCCACATAGACATAGACATAGTAATGTGATCCACACGTATTTAAAATTATAACGATGCACAGACAATTAAGTCTTGACAGTGTAGAAAACTACAAATCATAAACACCAAGAAAAGGCATAAGAACAGAACCAATCCAAAGCTTACCATCTTTCTCCTCCACTTCACTTATAAATCTCAGTCTCTTGCCTTCTTTATCCTCAAGCACCTCCAAAACTTCTCCTGATTCACTCAGCTTCAAAGCTGTTGCATGAGGTCTTCCTCCAGTGAACAGCGAGTGCAGGCGCGGGCCACTTATTGGAAGTCTTAGCACCAAATCTCTGAACCAAGTCTGAGTGAGTGAGAGTTTCGCGAAAAGACCTTTCTTTGAGTGTAGAGCGACCCAGAATTCTCCGTTTGTGTTTCTTCTGATGTTGTCAGGGAAACCCGGAAGCTGAGCAAATACGTCTTGGGTTCCTGCGTTTGGACCAGAGAGCCAAAGCCTTAGGATCTTGCAAGTGGTTGTTTCGGCTACCAGTACAAACGACCGGTCTTTGCTTAGTGCAACGCCGTTTGCAAATGCAATGCCTTGAACTAAAACCGTCACTTTCTTGCTTGATCTGTCATACTTGATTAACCTTCCAGTCTTATCGACGTTCAAAACAGCAGCCAAGAATTGCCTGAACACGACAATGCTCTAGAGTTAAATTCATGCATCAGAGTAAGAAAGTTCATAGTTATGTAAACATGGGAAAAACGTTTTCGCTTTCACGCTGAAACAACTGCATCGTCGTCGTTCTTTTACGAAAAGACAACGCGCATGATTAAGAAAGATGAGACTTTAAGGTGTTTTTCTCTATTCGTGTTACCTTCTCTGGAATCTGGTGCTGGTGTCTGTGAAGTAAATCACATCTTCATGCTCGTCAATGTCCAAATCATTAGTGAAACGAAACGGTTGCCCGTCAGCTTCGGTAACCAAGGGTTTTGCTAAACCACCAGCAGGACCAACAATAAGAAGGCCAAAGTAGGCATCCGCGATGTAAAGGTCACCGCTTTTCTCATCGAAACGCAATCCTAATGGCCTTCCACACACATGCTCCAACTCTGGTGCAAACGGGCGAACGCACATCTCCCTAAACCATATTCACAAGTGGTAAAAAGATGAATGAAATGCTGAAATATTTATAACATACTGAATTGCACAAACATACTAAATTTGTTTTGGGATTCATTCTTCAACAACCTCAGAAGCTACCACAAAAGCACATTGCTTGCTTAGAAGTAAACTAAGTTGATAAAACAATGTTCTTTCTCTCACTGAATCATGAAAAACTTCTGATCAACTCGAACGAAATCCACCACAGGACGACAACAATTTTGACAAACCATAAGCAACCACTTCAAATTACAACCAACCAAATCCGAAAGAGAAACCTCAGACTTTCTAAAAATTCAGAATCTTTCGATCGAAATGCTCAAATGTTCTTTGAATAACGCGTGGATACCTATTAGCCGATGTGTAAGCGAAATCTGTCCATCCAAGCGACTCCCCGCGCCATTTCAGGACCCGACCGTCTGAGACACCAACGTACGGACCTTCCCCTGATGGATCGAAAGCTACGCTCTCCGGACCGGAGGCTCCGGTGAGGTTAACAACCTTCGCCGACGGAAAAACATCACGCGAGCCGGCGATTTTAGGCGGTGCGAAGATGCCGAAACCGGTTTGGCTACTCGAGACAAGGATCGCGATAATCGCTACAGTCACTGTTGAGAATACTATAGTGAGCATCGTCGTCATGGTGATCAGTGAGAAGCTTCGCTACAATCACTGTTATGAGCTTTTCTTGTCGGAGAGCAGTTTTGTCTTAAAAGGTTTAGAGATATTCACGAACCTATCTCGTAATTTTAGTTTAATTCGGTTTTAGCCTCTGTTTAGTTGTTACTGATCAATTTATATCCACTCAAATTGAAATGGTTTAAAACGAAACTACTTGTTAATGTTAATGGATTTTAAGTAAGCCCATTACTCGGCCCGGTTTATAACAGGTAGTTGTAATTACTAGCCCATTTATCACTTTCAGAAAAAAGGAAGTGGCTCAACAAGATTCAAGAATAGATACTTGTGAATTCGTAAGGAACAAAAAAAACCGTGCGAAAATACAAAATGATTAAAGTTTGAGTTGAGAGTCAATTTTTTTGTTTTATTACAAGCTGTATGGTGTGGTATTATTGAATATAAGTGAGTTAAAAAAACTGTTGTGAATTATTTGTTTATGTATGCGTGCATCATGGAAATTGGATAATTCAGCAAGCTAATTTTATATTGCTGGCCTTCCCTTCATTCAAGAGATTTCGCACTAATGTTAAGGTATTGAAAATTGGACAGATTTCACATTTGTAAAGACTACTTCGCTAGAACAGTATTATATATATGGTTAATTTAATAAAGGGGAACGGAGAAAATTTATCATAAGATGTAAATGTAAATAATTTTTTCTTTACTAAGTAAATGGGAGAACGATTTTAAAGAAAATGACTTTATAATACTATCATAAAGATGTTTCTGAAGAGCGAGAGATATGTCACTAAGGTTTTGAAATGAATTTACTAGCTTTATTATAATTTAACGATCTTTTAGGAAGACAATCATACAAACTTTACATATTAAATGATACGTAGTATGATATATAAACACACGCGATAAATAAAATAATATAAGATTTGCTGGAAAATATGGCAAAGAAAAGAAGAAAAAAAAAAGCAAAAGGGATTCGGTGTACAATAATGTGGCTCTGTGTTCCATCGGAGGGACACTTCCCATATCTTGAATGTGCCCGAGCAGCTATTGTAAGGGCATTTTAAGTTTTGATTTACATTATTATTCTTATATTGAATAATAAATCTCTAAAAAATTACTACAATCTCGGAAGCAGAAAAATGAACGAATCATCCTTACATTTTCAAGCTAACGAAGTAGGTGACATGACATGAGTATTGTGCAAGATTTTGTCTTCAGACCATGTACACTTAAATGTACATGAGTATTGTGCAAGATTTTGTCTCCAATAATTGTATACATAAGAGCGTTAATTAACATCAAGTGTAACGTTGATTAAATTACGTAATATCGTAAAAACCAACGGTTAGTTTATCCGTACAGTATTATCCTATCAGCAACACAATATACATATATATTCACGTAAAAGAATTATAGTAATCTTTTATCAACACATTTACATTTAATCGATTATATCATCTAAATCTTTACCAACCTAGTTTCTTATCATTTGTCTAACACAGGAATGGTCATCGACGACAAGAAAAACAGAGGAAGAATAATCAAATAGGGAACCTATTGCCTGATATTATGAGGAAAAGCTATAGCTAGAAGCATAGCCTTTTTCAGAGAAAGAAAATATGCAACATCAATAATGGATTTCTTTTTTTTTCTTATAAATACCAATAATGGAAATTCAAAAGTGAAAGATGCGGATCGAAGTCGATTATTATTTTCAGAATCTCTAAGCACCTACCACCCGTGTGTCTTCTTTTTTTGTTCATTAATTCAATGCATCTTTTCTTATAATTAATTTTGTTTTATAGCTCTTAAACCGTATAAACTACAAAGTCAGAATATACCCTACTAATTTTGTTTTATAATTCTTTTCTTATATGTGTACAAGACAAGAGGAAGAACGTTCATGACTATATATATGTGTGTACGTGTTTGTGAATAAGAAACATTTAGACAATATAATTAGCAAAAAAATATCAATTTGATGGTCAATTTTTAATCTCTCTAGGAAACTAAGAATATTATTATTTGATAATATATTTATCCATCTATTTATTTTATTTAATCGATCACAAAAATAATTTTCTAAGCATTGTAAGAGTTCAAAACGAATAAATAAAATTACTAAATGTTAAAAACAAAAATCTTTACTTTTACTCGTGTGTTTAATTTAATTTTCTTAGAGAAAGAAATTAAATAAACGATTTTATCGTTAACAACTGATACCTACACATCACTGAAATTGAGTTTTGAGTTACAATATGACGATCGCTCTTATACCAACTATTTAATATCAACTGAAGGTGTACATCCTACTTTAAAAATAATCGAATATATGAGATCATATATTCATGTATATACATGAGCAATATATATGAATTGTACATATGTATACTGATATTGATATAATTTGACATCGATCGATCCTTTATTGATATTCACAAAACATGTGAAGTTTTATCGTATCTTTTACAATAACTAATGAGGTTTGGTTCACCGTATTATGACCATAATGCTCATTTAGCTTAGGTATGAGTTAATCATTGATAGTAATGTTGACCGCCTGTGGTTCGATATATATAACACACCGACGACTATATAATGCGAGTGTATCTACATCTTAACAGTTTTATTTATTTTGTCAATTACAAGAATGATTACAATCACTCAATGCTCAACGCGTGGTTTAGTTCTTATAATTAAATATGGTGGGTTGATTCTGAAAAGAAAACAATTAATGGTTCATCAATAAGCAAATATATATATCGTCCAAAATAATGTTTTGTCACATAATAATTCGGTAAGCTTGACTAACCTACTATTACAGTACAACTCTTAATTTTATAAATGTTGCAACACCAAATCCGATTTACAAAAAAAAAAAAAAAGAATCTTTTTAGTTATAGTAACGATAAATAAGTCAAGAAAACTGAGAAAAAAGGTAATAAGTCCACATAAGCCATTTTGAACTGATGAGTTAGCATATAGTTTTTGTTTGTAATTTTTTTCAGCAAAAATGTAATCTGCATTTTTACATTTTATTTATCATTCAGTAGCTTTTTATTGATTAGTAAAATATTTGCAGAATTGCATTCTGCAAATTATCAATCAGAGTTATAATCTTTGGCTTTGTTGAACTAAGGAGGCTTCATCTATCCAAATATAGTCAAAATCAATTATGGGTTTATAAAAAATCTTTTATCGGTTAATGGAAAGTTTTACTCAAAGATTACAAAAGAAATTAGGTTGTAATCAATCGATCGATTAATTACATCATCAAAAAATGATCAAAATATGAGCCAAGCGGAAAGCAAATAAAACACTAAAAATAAAATTTGAAGAGTTAAATAGCTTCTTCTATCTTGAATCGTGTGAAAATTATGAATATCTATGTTTAAACAACTTATTTTTTCTACTTAAATATATTATTAGTTGGTTTTTTTCTTTTCTATTTGATGTCGGTCAAGTTTTTTACCTTTTCCTCGCCATTTCTTTTTCTAGTCAAATTTTCTTTTAGTGACAAACTAACGTGTGCAGTATTTTGCTAATTATTTGGATAGCACGGTGACCACGGTCTTAATATAGAAAGGTTTCAATGACCCATCTCCCACATTGGTCACTCAAGCAATAATATAGAAAGTAGGGGTTTCATAACTTGCAGATGTTTCTATCTAACGGTGAAAAATGGATAAATATATCTCCTAGATCTGACCTTGGCTCCGACTTCATATTCACCTCACAACTATTCATACGCTTACCTTCTTATTGGCTGACGTTTATAGTTAGTATGTTGACGATGTAGAGTGACATGGCTTCTCATCTAGCAAACATGAAATGCTTGCAGGTTAAGTATCTGTGAGGGAACGGGCTAGTACTGTTTGGTCTAAGGGAACCACACCGAAATGTGTGTTAAACTAGCTTTTTGGGGAATGCGGATCCCTATCAACTGGTGTTCGTGTGCAAGAAAAAATAAGAGACCACCTCTTAAGATGTGAGTATAGTGCAGAAATATGACAAGCTGCACAAATCAGGCTTGGTCTATTCCTTATCGTCTTCCACATATGGAAAACGCTCAAAACCGTTAGCTCTTCTTGATCCTTAGAAAATTGGTCACTCAAGCAATAATGTACAATATCTAAAAACAGAGGAACAACGATATCAAAGGCGTTTTCGAGATTTTCATTAAATCATTTTGTTATACATGGTTTTTTTAAAAGAGGATTCGTTCATAAAAACAAAAAAAATTCATCAATTAATCAAACACATCCTCCGAGATAATGGTTCATGTAATTAAGGACAAAAACTAATGGCTTCGTCGCATTTCAATTCGCTATGCTTAACCTTTACGTACTATTACAGTAGAACAAAAACTCATAATCTTATAGATGTTGCAATATCAAATTTGACTTACAAAAAAATGTTTTTAATTATAGGAACGATATATAGGTCAACAGAATTGAGAAAGAAAACAATAAGTCAACAGAACATAAAACAGTTGCCATTTTGAACTCATGAGTAAGCATATATAATACGTAACTTATGCACTTCTCTATCGTTATCGGTTGGTGGAGATAAAAAAGATGAAAAGTTAGGGCTTACGATATTAGTGTTTTGGGCCCTAGAAAACAACTAAAAGTTAATGTAATCAGCTTGTTCTCCATTATATATGTGTATATATATCAGTCGGCAACTTTTATAAACAATGTGAAATAGTTACGCAGAAAAGGTTATGTAGCTACGCTATTCTGCAAGCAAGTTGATAACGATGGAAGACTGAGAAAATTGTTGCTATAAGATAAGTTTTTTCGTAGTTTGATCAAGAAATTCATTTCACTAGAATAAGAATCGTTTCTCGAATTCATCTGCAAACAAAATTTAACCCGACAAAAAATCCATTGAAAAGAAAAGACAAGTCAAAAACGAACATCACAAAAAATGGAAAAACAGTACACAACTAAAAAGAGTGATATACATCTTTTCATTATATAACTCCACGAACTATTTTTCAAAGCTTTTACCTATATATTCCAATATGTACATTACATGTATTGTTTTAACTTTCTACTTGTCATCCTATCAACAAAAATTTACAAATAGATTGAAACCCTAAAATAAGATATCTAATAATGTCGTAAAAACACAGGATAATATATATGAACCCAGTCGAAGTTCGCTAACTTGCACGCTGGCAAGATCCAAACCTGTTGTGATTTGTGAGTCTTTAACCTAGCTAGTTGATCCGGTTAAAAAATAAAATGCCAAACAAAAATTATGTGGTAAAATGTATTATATTCTTCTCTCTAGTTTTCGATGAAATTGCCAAAATATCATGAATTCAATGTTAACCCTAATACACGAATTCTAAAAACTCAATCAATCATTTTTTTCCGGGTTAAAGTAGATATCAATTTATAGAAAAACCAATACATAGTAGTAGTAGTACAAACAAAACCCTATTGGTAGACAACGTCCAAACATAAAAATTACACACACGTTAACGAATATATATATTTATTTATATTGGAATCCCCGATTACGGTACGGAGATGAGATTCATCAATGTTGAAACCACAATACGAAAACCTATAAGATTTTCATAATTTCATAATTCCGAATTCAAGAAATGTATTTCCAAACCAAAGAAAAAATAGGTTAAAATAAAGAGATAATATTTTAGTTTTGACTATTGAATGGGGAAAAGTAGAGAACAAAAGATGCGAGCATTAAGGAGAAAAGCCTGAAGACAAGGGAAAGAGAGAGGGGCCAATCGTGCAAATTTAGAAGGCAAAGAGTGCCCCTTCACATCACTTCTATTTCACTATTAACTAATTTATTGCCTGCTATAGGCACTATTTTATTTCTCTATATATACAAAACAACATTTTTCAAATGACGCATTGTAAGAAGCAAAGCTTAGTTCTATCCATGGCGTGCTAATTTTTTAAAAAATTATCTGAATATAGCATCGTACTCAAACTTGGATATGATAAGGATCCTTCTACCCGCCACTCCTGCCACATTTATGTTTATACAATTAATTTTACTGTTTACAAATAACTTAATGACAGATATATACAGTATGTATATGTATATACATATTCAACTTTCCTACGAATACTTCACCCTATTTATAATTTTTACATGGCAGTGTACGGCACATACTTAATTGATTATAGCCTGAAATTGAATGAATTTAGTATCCGGATATTTAATATCAAAGATTATCGAGTAACCAACCCTCAAATGAATACTGTAGTTACAAAACAAAGCATACAATTACATGGAAATTGATCAGATATATCTATCTTAACGAGGGATCTAAGCCACTCATGCAACTACCTCACTTGGACCCGAAAACTTCTCGGATTACGTTCATGTATGTGGTCCAATTCACATGTCACTATCACACGCATCCACTAATTTTTGTTTTTTTAGAACTTATAAAAACTTAACTAAATAACACAGATAACATCCTCTAAATATTGCTTTTTCTCAATTCACGTATGTAATAGCCTAAGTTGAGGGGTATTATCTGTAGTGTTTATTAATATCATGCTTACATTAACATTTTTTTTTTTTTGTGAACAAACGGGAGACATGTCTCCCAAATTACATTAACATATTTTAATAATGTATTTATGTAAAAAAAATTATTATAGTTACTTTGCTAGATATATTTAAATATATATATATATATTAACATAAATAAGCAAATATTTATATTTTTACAAAATCTGAACCCAAAATTTTTCTTCTATTGAATTTTTATTTCGATTTTGTATTCTTTTATTAATCCTTTAGTATAAACAAAACATTTGAAATAATAAAACGTAAACACAAACACAAAAAATGTTTACGTCAAAAACAGAATTGTAAATGTAACATGGGTCAGTAAATGCTATTCAAATGTATCATTGTTTTTTTTTTCTTGACCAAACTAAATATCAGTGTTGTTTGTTGATCAGATCTAAATGATGTTTTAGAGTCAAAAGCTGTGATGATGAAGTTTTTGTGCATCGGAGAGAAGAAGAGGATCGAGGGGTCCTCATATAAGAGGAGAAGTGGATCGTTGTGGACTTGTGATGAAGAGAGAGAGAGAAAAAGAAAGAGAGAAAGGCAGCGAAGATCTGTAAGTAAATGAAGATCCATAAAACTGTTGTGGATTAAAAGCATGTCTTCCCGACATTGTGGATTACAATTAAATAGACCACTCGATCCAGCCATATCTTTTTGGTCAATTCCTCCACCTTTTGATTCCTTTTTCTCAATTCTTCACTTCTACACCTTCTTTGAATTACTTGAGTGCCTTACTCTTTCATGTCTGTTATTTGGTCCATTTGTATTCAATATATTTTATACAGCTTGCATGAAACTCATTAGTTTGACTTAGGGGGGTATGACTCACCAGCGACGCAAAAGCCCTCGAACTTGTGAAAAATAATGGGGTCATGGAAAGGCTAAGGGCACATGATTTGCCACTATGCATTTAAAAATGATGATTTGAGTCTTGATATATAAACTGACGTCTATAAAATGTACAAAAACTAAAATGATGTTTCACAGACACATATTTTATAAAAGATAATCAGATTTTTAAAAATTTATATATTTATTTGGAATCGAATTTTAAAGATTTTGTAACTTCTTAAAGATTTGTTATTTATTATTCCATAGTAACAATTTTGTATACTATTTCTCTTAATTTTTGTTATTTTCAAATCAAAAAGCATAATTCAGAAACCCATTACATAATTTAACTAATTATCCGATCGGAAACATTTAACAAAAAGATGAAAGAAATGTCGAAATAGAGAGTGACAAACTGGAACCCACTAGACGAAAGAGAGGTTACGTTTCAATTGGAGGGCCTTTATCATGTGGCCCCGAGACCTCGACACGTGGCTAATATAGTATGTTGATAATGGCAATCATGATGATGATAACGGGGCATGGCATGACCATGGGAAACAAATCTTTGCCATATCGTTTGCCACCAACACCATCACAAACCCCAACTGCTCAATATGCGGTAAACGCCACCATTATTTCACGTTTTGCTTAATATTTTTTTTTATGCATTGTGAGTTCAATTGGAGGAAAATCACAAGTAATAGTTAATGATGATAAACAAAAAGGGGCATCTTTACCGACGTCACCTATATCTCTGAAGATTTAGGCGGGTCCCGTTTTTGTATTTATTTATTTGTTCTTCCGATGAATTTTTTATATAGGAAGACTTGAAGGTTGGGAAAGACTACATACATTGAGGAAAACTTGAAAATACAAGTAAGAGAAAATATTGGACGTAAGACAACAAAACACTTGGAGAAATATATTGGGTAGACTATCTTTTAAAATCTACATGAATTATCAAAACAAGATAACAACTAAAGCTCCAGAATGATTAAGAGGTGAGAAAAAAAAATGATTCTGATGGATGAAACAACATTAAGTTATAAAAATAGTCAACAATAAAAAATCATTTAATAACAGAATAGTGTCATTGTCAATTTTTTCCCACATGCAAACACCAACAAAAAAAAATTCAGCCAAATTTTAGACTATGGATGCAATTGTTTTATTTAGATTTTAATATATTGTAGTTTGAGGCATCTATCTTGGTTTCATACATATTTGGTTGTGCATTGGACGTTTTGTCTTGATCCGTATATTATAGATTAGACGGTGCATTTGCGGATAGTTAGATTTATCCATTGTCATTATGTAATAGTCACCAAAAAAAAAATTATTATATAAAAGTTCATAAAACAAAAGAAAATTTATCTTATGAAATCTACCAACTCTAGTTTTGTTACACCATTTTATTCAAAACAGATTACTAGTATTGAAATCCCCAAATCGTTAAAATTATTGAATGATGTGGTTTTTTTCTCCATTCACGAATCTTTTGTCTGTACATCTTTTAAAAATATTTTGGTGTAAAAGCAAAGCGGTTGTGGGTAGTAGTATATAAAGCAAAGGTCTCTCCTCTTGTCTAATCCTTAAAAATCTTCAAAAAGATTTGTTGTGATTATTTTATTTATTTCTAAGCTTTGTTTCTTTCTCCCTCTGCGTTGTCTTTGTTAATATTTTTTTTCTCTAGCAGAACTTGCTTTCTCCACAATTCAAAGCTAATTAGTTTTTATTCATTTTTCCCTCTCTCTTTGCCAAGATTTGGTGGAAGATGCAAAAAAAACAACAACATATAATCAGATCTTGGTTTTAGCACAAACCCTCGCATCGTGAATAGAGAGATATTAACATAGCAACGCAACAATCCCGGCGGAAGAAAAGAGAGAGAGAGAGAGAGAGAGAGAGAAAAATTGAATCTTTTTAGTGAAGATTAAGGAAAAGTCGGAGACTTTACATCTGGGCTTCGTCGGTTTAAGAAGATTAGATCTTGAGATTGTTGTTTTTTTGTTTCTATAATCTTCAGTTTCTTGCAATGGGTATGGCAGCAGCGGAATCGCAGTTTCATGTGTTAGCTGTTGATGATAGTTTATTCGATCGGAAACTCATAGAGAGACTACTTCAAAAGTCTTCTTGTCAAGGTATAGACAGGTGTCAACGAATGAATAAGTCTTTGTTAGCTTTTGTAAGAATCGAAGAAAGGTCTAAGCTTTTATGTTTTTTTTTTTGGCAGTAACAACTGTTGATTCAGGCTCAAAGGCTTTAGAGTTTCTGGGTTTAAGAGAAGGTGTTAAAAGTAACGACCCTAATGCGCTGTCGACATCTCCTGAAATTCATCAGGTTCGAAAATTTTGCTCCTTTTTGAAAAAAAAAAAAGTCATTTGATTGGAATTTAATTTTTTACAAGTCATTGTCTAATGGAAATTTGTTTATTCTGTTTTTGATTGTGGCCTTTGACAGGAAGTTGAAGTGAATCTTATAATTACAGATTATTGTATGCCAGGCATGACTGGTTATGATTTGCTCAAGAAAGTCAAGGTAATTGTTTTTGTTTTCTTCCTAATTTATTCGATTTTGCCTCTAGAAAAATTCGTCCTAATAGAATCAACAAAGTGAGAATGTCAAATATGAGATAACTATGGAATATCTTTCTCTTGTCATTTGTTTATTTCCTCTCCTTTATGCTATTTGATGTGTACAGTTTTTATTGATAACATCCTTTTGATTTACCCGGGAGTTTAATATCAAACCTGTTTTACAACTTTGCAGGAATCATCGGCTTTAAAGAACATACCAGTAGTAATAATGTCCTCTGAGAACGTTCCTGCAAGGATCAGCAGGTAAATAACAATGAAAGATTGAATCTTCAAAGTTTGAGCTTGTGCCTCTTTGGGTTGTTCATTGTCTTTAATCATATGAACAGATGTTTGGAAGAAGGAGCCGAGGAGTTTTTCTTGAAACCAGTAAGATTGGCTGATCTCAACAAGTTGAAACCTCATATGATGAGAACAAAGTTGAAGAACCAGAAACTGGACGAGATTGAAAAACCTTCAAAAGAAGAAAATGGAACGGTAGCATCAGTCACAGCAGCAGTTGAACTTGAACCAGAGATTAAAGATTCAACAGACATCGGAATCAAAATCTTGCCTCTGCAATCTGAATTAGAACCGAAACAAGTACATCTGCAAGTAGTACAACAGGAGGAGCAAACATTGAGTAACAACAAGAGGAAGTCAATGGAAGAAGGGCTCTCAACAGATAGATCTCGTCCTAGATTCGAGGGTATCACAACCGCTGTCTGATTCTGTCCCCATGATGCTTCTGTTTTCGGTTTCAAATTTAGAGTTTTGTAGGAATGCTTCTGCTGTTACAGTACATGTTTCAGTAGGAATGCCGATAGGGAAAATAGATGGATGATAATGAATGAATGAGGATGATGTATGGGGATATTGTTTATATGTACATCAGTAAATCTTACATGGTGAATAACCCAATCCCAATTTTGTTTCACTCCGCTTTTTTGTTTTGCATTAAAGAAACTCAACTTAACTTTCTGAAATGGTATACGAAGGATCAGTAGATCTGTCACTTTATCTGCAAACTGTAGTTTTCAATTCAATTCAGAATGTTACCTTGTCATGTATAAAAGTACCTGTCCTAGTGAACAAAAAGGTACAAATCTGGTATATTCTGGTGCAGATGTGTCATGGTTTGTTCCATGTTCTTGTTCTTACCTAACCTGAAACAGAATTTAAGGACAAGTTGCTCACTGGGTCCTCTCTATTCTCTCTTCACAGATCAAGAATCTTATTGAGAGTTGTGTTTTACTTTAAAGAAAAATCTGTACTTACATAAATAATGTTTTTACTGCATATGTTGGCTTTGAAGTCTATCTATTACAGGCTCCAATACAAGTTTAACCCCAAACAAGTAACAGAACAAATCCAACAATAGCGAGTTTATTTGTTTGGTGTGTTTCTCACACCAAATTATGTTTTATAGTTACTTACATAGATTCTTTCCTCAAGAACCTATGAAAAATATTAAAAACTGAGACTAGAGAGCCTTTTTTCAGACTGAAGCTAGATCGGACCGGTTTTAAAAGCGATATCAAGATCAGAGATCAAATCATCAGCATCTTCAATGCCTGCAGATATACGGACAAGATCTTCCGTCAAGCCTCTGGCCTCGCGTACGTCTGCAGGTATACTTGCATGTGACATGAAGCATGGCATGCTTATAAGTGACTTAACACTCCCTAACAAAGAGAAAAAAAGTAGATTTATCAGAATCCAAAACTCTACTAAGTATTATTACAGCTCCTTCAGAAGAAACAAAAGAAAAAAGTAATAAATTTGACTCTCACCAAAACTGACAGCTATGCTGAAGTATTTGGTGGTTTCTACAAGATGCTTGGATAGCGCAACCGATCCTGTTATAAAGCTAAAAACTGATCCTGCACCCTTTGCCTGCATTTTTGAGAAGAGTTAATCTTGTGTAGAGAACTTAATTTATCTTTTTTTCTTTTCGTATATCAGTTAATGCTTTCTAGTACCTGGGAGAAGTGGAGATGGTGACCAGGATGGTCTGGTAGACCAGCATAGTACACTTTCTTCACTCTTGGATGAGAAGACAAGTACATTGCGATTTTCCGTGCGTTTTCCTGAATATTTTTCTCATCTAATGTAAGTAACGAAACCAACAAAGAAGAGAGAAATACAAATCCATTGTCTATACGTAATTAGAGGGGGTATAAGTCAAGACCTGTTGCTTCTCTATACGTAAAGCCATTGTCTTGATTCCTCGTAGGCAAAGCCAACAGTCGAAAGGAGCTAATCCAGAACCTTCTGAGTTTTGGAGGAAATACAACTCCTTTGCTAATCTGGCAATTTTAACAAATGAGTATGAGAATATAACAGAAAATATCACAAACACTTGAAAGCAGGAAAGAGACGCAGAAGAAACACACTTTTCGCCTTTTACAGCAAGCACACCCGCCATTACATCACTGTGTCCAGCTATAAACTTAGTAGCCGAGTGCATCACGATATCTAGAATGCCAGACAAGTGAAAATATGAATACAAAGAAGTAGTTCTGAGAATTATAACGAAACGTTTAACCATAGTACGCAAGTATGGGGTTTTTAACACACCGGCTCCAAGTTCTATTGGCCGAGAGAGCACCGGTGACATAATACTATTGTCCACCAACACAAGTGCACCTTGAGCATGAGCCATCTCAGCTATTTTCTACAAACCACGCAAACCATAGAATCAATTAAACATTACAGAACAATACGTCAATTTGAGCTATGTGGTTTAGGGACTCACAGAGAACTTACTCGTATATCAGAAATTTGTTGTCTGGGATTGGTTGGAGACTCAAGCCACACAAGCTTTGTCCGGGGACCAATAGCAGCAGCAACCTCGTCTAAATTAGTTGTGTTTACTCGCCTACAATATATCAAATGAAACTATCAATTTCTCATGGTATTAAGAAAGTACTTTTTAAAATTCCGAAGAATAGGTAGTGATACTAACTTTACCACAACGCCAGATCTTGGAACTACTTGGGATAGTAATCGGTCTGAGCCACCGTATACATCATCACCAGCAACAATTTCTTCGCCTATGGAAACAAAGTTACATATACTACAATAAGACCAAAGTCTATGCGACCAACCTAATGGAAATAAATTACATGTGAAGAGAGAGGTCAATACCGGAAATTACCATTTTTCAGAAGGTGCGTAACAGCAGTAAGAGCAGCCATTCCACTAGTAAAGCAAAATGCTCTATCTGCCTTGTCAAGCTTCGCAAGGAGACTTTTAAAAAAAAAAGAATTGGATGAGAAACGTGCTACCAAAACACATACAAATATTAGCTAATCAAGAAGAAGCCAAGAGACAATTACCTTTCCAATGCATCCCGTGTAGGATTTCCACTTCTTGTATAATCATATGGACCATTTTCGATAGCAGACGGCTGCAAAGCGATAAAACAACAAACTTAAAACCTAAGCACGAAGTGACAAAAACGTTAATTCGATTCAATACCTGCTTAAATGTAGCCGTCTGGTAAAGCGGGGTGCTCATCGCATCAAAGGGATCAAATTTATTATCCAAGTTCACCAGTAACGTAGAGACGCTAGCCTCTTCTTTGATATCACTAGCTACAAAAAAGAGAAAACATGGACGCACCATCAACAAAAACTGCAAATTTATATGATGATCATCAATACAATTCCAACGGGTATCCACTCAAAAAAAAGAAAAAGAGAGAAGCTTTTATGAACCATTTAAGCAATCAGGGGTGGTGTTGACTACAGAGTGAGAATTTCCATCGATACTTTTCTCCATCACGCAGCTTAGCTTGAGCAGGTTCCGATTGGAGATTTGCTTCTTCTCCCAAGTTGGAAACTTGGAAATGGAAACACTTGTGGGAGAGTTCTTATTGACCAAACCCTTCAGAGAAACAATACAGAGAGTCAGAGAGCATCATTCAATCATCACTAAAATCTAAAAATTTGGTGGAGACCAAAGGCAATATAATTTGAGGATAATAATATATTTTAGGTAAGATACAAAATGGCTTAAAGTTATAACATAAAGTAAAGGACTTACTCGGTCGGGGAGATCAGCGAAGGAAGAAGGTATGAAGGAGGAGTGAAGTGACAGAGAAGATGCCATTTTGTTAGATGAGAAAGAGAGAGAGAGATATTGATAGCTACTCCCCCAACGTCAATTTCTCGTCTGAGATAGTGTTATCAGCCGACGAGATAATGGCGGCGACGGAGGTAGTTCGGTTGTTGAAGTGTAGAGTGGAGACAAAAGGAGAGAGAAATCGAAAGGTATCGCTTTAAGTATCCGGTTTGGTCTATTTGGGTTTTGTTCGGTTTATTTAGATACCAAAAGTCAAAACCGAATTGAATATGGTCCAGTGCTCTCAGAAAGATGGTTAATCCACTTAATGGTTAGACGCAATTTGATAAACTATGTGATACTTTTTAAATCAATTGAATAACGGGGAAAAATAAAACGTGGAGAAAGTAGGTAAACACCTACTCTAAGGCTTCCATAAAGGCCATAACACTAATAATATATATTCGTCAGTGCCAAGCTACAACAAAAAGAATTTAATACAAAATCAGTTCAGGTCTTCTAGAGTTTGGATACAAGAGAAGATTTTGCTCTTCTTGTTGTACTTGGAGTCCTGGACGCATTGGCGACAAGTTGTCATAACTAAACCATCTATGTTAAAGATGGTGGTTCTATATGAATTGGTCATTTGATCACATTACCATAGAACAGATAGATACGATCGATTCTTCAACGTCTATCATCATAAAGCAAAACGAAAACCAAAAGCAGTAACCATAACAGACCTAGTTATAAATTAGCTCTCGAGATGTTGAGCAAATTGACCACACACACCTCTGCCTCTACACGGTTTCTTTACGTTCTACTTCCTGACCTCAGGTTTCTCCTGCTGCTGCTCGATGACCCAGTACGGTTTCCTCTCTTGAGGTTGCTGCTTTCTGATTCGCTTTCTTCTTCCCCTGAAAATGGAACAGCTTTACTTAACTGTTTTTTTCAAATAGATTCATGCAACTAAAGTTGTGGGAGATTGTTTAAGATACATATGGAAGTTTTCACACACCGCCACTGTTGTTTTGGTTCAAGGATTGAGGACTGGTTGTACCACTTTGCTCAGAGTCTGGTTCTTCCTCGGAATCAGATGGCTCTTCCTCGGAGTCGGATGGTTCTTCTTCCCCGGAGTCGGATGCTTTCGAACCATTCCTTGGTTCTTCTTCCTCGGAGTCGGATGCTTTCGAACCATCCCCTGGTTCTTCTTCCTCGGAGTCGGATGCTTTCGAACCATTCCCTGGTTCTTCCATTGATGGATCCACGATTTCACTGTCTGAAGCATCTGGGAAAACACAAAACGGTGCGTTAGAAACAGAGAGAGAGTATTCGTCTGGTACAGTGAACTTTGCTTTGGCCAAGAGTAAAAAATACGAACCTTCATCTTCATCATATTCTTCTACAGGTTCTTCTTTCACTTTGCTGGGGACAACAAGAGATTCCATGTTCTTGGTTTTTTCTATATGAACCTGGGCGTTTCTTGCGGTTTCTTCTTGTTCTTTCTTTTCCATGTGGAACTTATTGAGCTTCTCCTCAAACTCTTCAATGCACGCTTTAAGTTCTGGTTTTGCAAACTTCTTTCCCTGCGCAGATTCACAACCAGATGCCAAACTCACATACAGCACGAGAAGAATGAAGACAATGGCATGGGTAAAGAAAAGAAGATGCCAAACTCACATATAGCACGAGGAGAATAAAGAGAATGGCATGGATACAGTAAAACCAGAGAAACGTACCTTATTGATTATGCTTCTAAAGTTTTCCGTTACGAGATCCTCCGCTAAAGCATGCTCGTAGGACTTGAATGAATCGATAAGCTTTTTGATTCCCTTTTCTGTGAATGTCAGCAACGAAAGAGAATACGATATGTATTCCCATTGTTTTGTATCTGCAAGTGTAGGTGTAGGCTTATAACGGATATACTTTCTATTATAACCATAGGTGTAAGAATATATCATCAACACAAGCATACCTGTGACTCCGCTAAACCTATTGCAAAGCTTCTCAACTAGAGCCTCCATTTGTTTGTCCTGGAAATTGTTGAGGATACAGATCAGTGATTAGATAAGACCGAATACATGTCATTCTAACTTCAATATCGATATACCTTTTTGATGGAGCCGATCAAGAATTGCATGACATTACAGAACGACTCCCTCTTCAAATTCCGGTTGGATAACTGCCCAAGTATATCAGGAAGTAGATTGTATATAGGATTTGATCCTGGATTTGTTTGGCAGAAAAGAGGCATAAGCGTTAACTTTGATTCAAAAGTTGAATAGGCTATGTCGTGTAAAGTAGATATTGCACAACTGACCTTTCTTAGACAGTTCATGGAAAAATAATTTTGCGAGACTAGAGATCCTCTCCACATCATCTTCTATGCATATAGCCATTTCATTAATATGCCCTTTTACCTGAAATCAGGATTCACAAAATGAAACGTCAAACTATTATTGCAGATGTTTAAAGAGAGGAAGGAGAGCGGTAAGAAGCCATACCTTCATCATATCGTTTAATATAAGATGTGAAAGGACCAGGACAGCATTTTTCCTGACCGAAACTGAAGCATCCCGTAACCTGGCATACATATTTTCTGTCCAAGGCTCCAAAAGATTTGGAAAACGAACTGCCAAGTCTCCAAGGGAAAGGGTGCAATTTGACCGGACAACTTCAGAAGGTGCATTTTCAACAACTGTGAAGAGAAGCTGGAGATTGGATTCGCTGGCATACATTTAAGTTTACATATCAATTTAAGTGTACGTTCAGTTTTGTAAAGGATTTAGAGAATATGAAATTAAGATTTGAACTTACCAGAAACTTGCATCAATAATCATACACCTGCATAATGCAAGCATTGCGGAAGCTTGTAGTTCTGGATGCTGTGAAAATTGAAATTCAAGTTTTTCATGTATATCAGAAATTAAATATAAGAGAGAAAGAAGAGGGAGCTAAAACACAAGCTTACAACTTCATTACACACCATCAAAGAGGAAAAATGAATGCAAAACTAACTACCTTTTGCAGCACAGAAAAGTTTCTGCAAAGCTTTGAGAGAAAAGTTGCACAATCCCCAATCAGATTCTTCTCGCCAGAACCACCAGAAACAATTTCCCTCTCTGCTCTTTCAGCAAGTGTGTCAAGCAGTGCGTCATCAGAGGCTGCAAGTCCTAGCTCAGCATTTATACTATTGCTCTGTAAATCAAAGGAAACATCACATGAGATAGCACTAGCACGCAAAAGTAACCCAATACGGGAATCGGTCTGTACCTCTTGCGTGGCTCCAAGGTTTTCTTCTGTATTCTGACTTTCAGCAGCCGCTTTGTCCTTTTTAGTCTTCTGTCTTCGAATCTTCTGGATGCAGGATTCTATATACACCAATTGGTTCATGGCGATATGACTGACAACGAACAAGAATCTACTGAGTCTTGCTACTTGAACTGTGGTCAGAAGATCTACAATTTTATCGTCGGTTTCATTCTGTGCTTGATCTTGTCCAACTACGTCAAACACAGTGCTCAGGGACTTTTTAATGATAGTAGCAGCTAAGGTTTCTGGAGTTGGGTGGAGCATGTATATGGCACTTATGGCTTTGTCAGCTGTGGCGTAATATATGTTTTCTGGAAGCCAGTTCCCAGTGACCAAGCTCTCAAGAATACCAAACAATCGGCTGCCACTACTGAACAATAACTTCTTCCTATCTTCCTCGGAAAGCCGCTGAATAGCAGTGCATGCAGTTCTGGCAAGTAGAGGATCCACTTTTGCCCAACGACCAAACCCAATATCAATAATGTCCTGTATGTGTGACCCAAGAACCCTAGAGGACGACTTTGCAGCCATGCAAAGGATAGATAGAGCCCCACGACTTTGCTCCGCAGTTGTCCCATTGATGTTAAAGCAAAAGAAGTCCCAAAGAGCCGAAGTCTACAAAGACAAAAACGAGAGAAGCATTAATAAGCCTCTTGAGGTGGAATCCTCTAACTCGAGAAATAATGAGCCAATAATCAACAACGCTCATTGTCTCTTCGTTGTTCGTTACCGTACATGGCTACATGTATTGATTGAGCATAATTTCAAAGCATACACATACGCTGGAGTTAAAGAAGGAACCTACCGTGCTGCTAGATATTTCACCTTTGGACACTAAAGCGTTAACAATAAACTCTAGCGCTGCTTGATCTCCTATATTCGAATCTATGGCAAGGTCCAACAGCTGTTTCGCCGTTTCAACTGGATTTTTCCTTATGTAGATTGAAATGAAGGCATTCTCCACTGCCTCATAGATGGACTTATCCTGAGAAAAGGCCTACAGAGATAACAGAAAGCAGGTATTTAGCACCATGTATGTAGGGGATGTTGTTAACTCATAAAATGTCAGAAGAATGGATTTAAAGAGCTACGATACGTGATAAGAGACCATACCAGAGGCAGAATTTTACGGAGACAAGCTTCTGCACCATCAATTTGGAACTGCTTACATCTCATCAACAAGAGAATAGCATTCTCAACATCACTGGCAGAAGATGAAGCCATCAATTGAACGAGGATCGGCATACTAGCTGACATGCACTTTGAGAAACTCAATCCAGCCTCAAGGGAAGCAATCAAGGCCTTGGTCTGTTCGAGGTTACCAATATCTGGAACAGAAACATCCTTCTCACTGATTTTTTCCCCATTCTCTGGCTGACAGCTATCAGGTAGACTATCCTGATGCGTGTTATTTGTAACTTCAGGTTGCAAGTCATCGATTTCACCATCTCCACTACAGGAGTCCCCATCTGAAGTTGGCTCTTTTGATGAGTCTTCAGTAGGGCGGTTTGGTTCAAGTTCGTTCAGTTTTCTTTTATACTGCTCCAGGGTTGCTTCAAATGACGCTATTCGGAGCTGTGGACCGAAGGGGTTATGCTGCAACATCGTGATCAGTAAATTCAATGCGGATTTTCTAACAATTGCACTCTTGTCTTCCAGTCTTCCAGCAGATATTGATGCAACCTCGTTCCATAGGCCAATCGAAACAGAATGCTCTTCACACAGTTCAGCCCAAACCTGAAGAACTCGGCTTCTTGTATAGGCAGAAACATCTCTACACCGTTCGAGCAAAATTTCCAACATCGCTTGCTTAGTTCGCAGACGAAGGGACTTGGAACTCACATCTCCCTCGGCATCATTAAATGCTTTTGCAACTAATTTTCCAAGAACACCAACTAGTGCGTTTCTTATCTTGTACGATTCACCACCAAAATGAGGGACCAAAACTCCAACATTGGTAGACATCAGTTTTGGCAAACGATCAGCAAGCTCGACCAAGAAACGTCCCACATTATCGGCTCCAACCGTATCTTTAACATAGGCTTTTGGGTCAGTCCTCCCGATATCTCTAATGATTGTCACGGCCAAGGTACCATCTGAATACTTACTTTCAGCTCTAGCAACTGCATCAGCAACGTGTACAACAGAAAAATCATATTTGTGTATCAAGTGCATGACTGAAGCACATGACTGCACAATGTAACGGTACTTTGTAGCAGATGCCCCTATGATGCGGCACAGGGCATCTTTTGCCTCAGGATCTTTTAAGATTGCGGCATTCTCAAAGAGAGAGAAGGAGTTTCTACAAGGAAGATAGTATTAAGAAGTTATGAGAATATGCCTTTAACATGGAGTATGTAAGATAAAAACAAAATTCATTAGGTGACAGAAATTACTTGACAATGAAAGACAGGTAGTTTTCGTCTAGGTCTGATGATCCGAAGAGCAAGGATAGGTTGATCTCAAGAGAGTTTGCAATCAAGTTGAGCATCCTACCTCTCTGAGGTTCCCAGTTCCATGACTGGACAATTTGCTTTTTCCTCCCTCGTGCAGCGACCTGTTCATCCACACCATCATTACAGTCAAGGCGACCAAAAGACGTAAGGAGCTGGAAAAAAAAAAAAGAGAAAGAGAAAACCTTGGTGCTGTCGACTGAGCTGATATGTGATTCCTCAGTCATAATAATAGTGAGGAGAAAGAAAGTGTATATCTTCAAGGCATTACGATGTGATGTGATCCTATCAATGATAGGAACTTCATCCTCCTGATCTTGTACAGACCGTGAGATGGAATCGACATTTGGAAGAAGAACACTGAGATTGGAACGAAGGCTTTCAACAAGATTACACTTGCAAGACGGAGGAAGACTAAAGAAGCTCCTGACTAAAGAGTAGACACGATCAAAAACATCTTGATCTTCGATACAGAAGAGTTCTCTATCAGATAGGTCAAATGATACACCTGTTCCACAATTGAGATAGTCAACAAAATTGCCTCACAACAAGAAAACCTAAACACTCTCGGAATGGAATAATGGTGAAGTTCAACGGCTGCATCTAATTCGGGTTTCTCGGAACTCAGACAGGAAAATTAAGATAATAGAGTACGCTCTCTCATAGACTGAAGAGTGTTCGTTACCTTTGACGAACTCTTCGAGATCCGAAGAGCGAAGAGAGGTCACATCGACGGGATTCTGAGCGAAGAGTCGGTTATTGTCTTCCGGATCTTCTTCTAGGGCTCGTAGAATTTGGGGGAAAACAAAGGGAGGAGCCATTTTCTTAGAGAGAGAGAGAGAAACTGAGAGACGTTGCTCAGAGGTGAGAGAGAGAGAGATTCGGCTTTTGGTGAGATGCGATTTCAAAATGAAAATTGAAAAATGGCAACGGAGCGGGAATTCATGGACCACAATACCGGGTCGGGTTCCGAATCTGTATCCGGGTCGGGTTCCGAATCTGTATCCGGGTCGGGTTCCATGATTTTCCTTTATTTATTTATTTTCATTTCTTTAAGTCAAGATATTTAATTATTCGATGCGTTTCACGGCGGCTTTGACTGGCCCAGATAGGAACGTGTAGCTGGTGAATCAATTAATGAAAAGTAAGACACGTGGCGGAGATCGATTTGGTTGGAAGATCCTTAATTATTACTTTTCGAAGCTTGATGATCCTCTCTAATGGCTTCTCCTGCCAATCAATCATTTGAGCCAACAACAGAGAGAGAGAGAGAGAAAAAGAGAAGAAGAGAGAAACTTCGAGATGGCGATGCCGCTGGGCATGGCGACGTATCTGATGAAAATGGTTTGGTTTTCTCTGAGCGGTTGGGTCTTCACTTGCTTGTCTATTGCCGACGAGATCGCTGGTTCTCTCAGAAACGGAGATATTGGTCCTTTCCACGTCGGATGATTCGATTCGAGATTCTTTAGCTCTCTCCTTCTATGCGTATATGTTCTTTTTTTACTCTATTTTACGTTTCCTTTTTTTTTTTGGTTTGATCCGTTGTTTTCGATCAGAGACTCTTGAAATTTGATAATAGTTTGTGTTAATAGATTACCAAAGATTAGATCAGATTTGCTCGAACAAAAGTTGGATGTGATATATGTCTCAGTCACTCAGTGTGTGTAGGTGTGACTAATGTTTTTCTTCCTATATTATTGTACTACTACGACTATGAACATAAGCGATATTTTCTCAACGCCAATTTGATTTCTGTGATCAGCAGCAACCCTGAGATGCAACAATTCTTCTTGGTTTTTTTTTTGTTGATATAGAAGTATGTTGATGATCATGATCAGGATCCTCATCAATCTACTTGTTATGATCCCATAGGCTTAAACAGTTCTAGGATGAGGTTTCAACACGTACAATGCCGACATAAGTGATAACTCTTTTTCAGTTCAGTGACCAAACTTTTTTGAGGGTATGTTTTACCTTTTTGCTGCTCTTTTTTTCTCCGTAGAATAAACACGTTTTGCGCTCAGGCCTTTCTGATCTCAGGAAGGGCATATAGCTGCAGAGAACACAACCTCGTTTCATGTTGAATTGCTGTCAAATCTTCTCAGCCAAGAGCCGAGCCGAGCGTAGCAGAGAGCTGCGGTATATTCTGGTATAGTATGTAAAATTCTAGACCACAAGTGACCTCATAAATGATGTTGAAAACAATTGTCTTCTATAATGTCACAAATCTTTTAGCCTCCTTGGTGGTCAGTGGTCACGCATTTGTCTGTCAAGATCCCACTACTAAAGCTATTAAGCTGTCCTCGTGTAGTAATTTTTTTTTCTTTTGCATATCTTCCTTTTATAAATTCCCTTTATTTTTCAAAGATATTCTGGATACTGCAACCTTACATGAGTTTAGGTTTGGATTTTGGTTTGCGAACAGTGTAGTTAATAGTTTTATGCATATTTTTTAACTACGGAAAAATAAAACCAAATATTTTAAATTCAAAACTCGCCCAGCTATCTCTTAATTTCATAATTTTGTTTTCATCACGGTTTTGTTTGATTCAGCTAAACGGCTAAACCGTTCTGAAGAACATATTCCATATATTTTATTTATCATAATGTAACATGCAACAGCAAAGCATTTGACCCCAGACAAGAAAATAAAAAGGGTAACAGCAAAGCAACTTTCTCGTGGGAATTTGAATCCACAGACTACAGCTAGGTCAATTAACTGTACCTGTCATCAGAACACTATCTTTAGAAGTAACTAGATAAAAAAAAAAAAAAAAAGTATTTTCACTCCGAATTAACTAAGCAAGGTTTCGATATCGGATCAGATATAGAAACTTTCCCTAGTCATTGATTAAATTATTCACATGAATACTCTGTCCAAGTCGTATCTCGAAATTTATTATTTGAGCCATTTATAGTACTATATATAAAAATTAATACCCTTTTAAAGAAAATTTAATATTTCCCTTTCTTACATCAATTTAATATCTCTAAAGAGGTAATCAAATCATTTTGTTTCATAGTTTATCAAAAGAAAAAGCCTTTATATTTGATATAAAAAAGTAATGTAGAAAGTATTGAATTGCTAGAATAAATGCTAAATTTAATATATATATATATATATATATAAATTTTGAATAAAAGTTATATTATAAAATCTTTTGACAATGACATGTCAATATATTATTTGACTTAATAAGCTTTTTTTCTTTCCCTCCTATCTTGGTTTAGTACCAATAAAAAATGATAAAGTTTGCAGTTATGTGGATAATGACATTTTTTTTTAATTTTTCTTTTTTGCTGTCGTCTTTAATTTAATTTATGTTTGCCCAATTTAAAGACAAGTTCATGTAATTTGATTCTTTCTACAGTGAAACTTGTAGCATTCGTTACACAATCAAAATCAAATCGAAAATTCGGTGTCGGAAAATCAACATCACCATCGTTCTTCAGCCATTAATTTACACCATCTTCCACCTCCAACTGCCCTAGACAGCTATTCTCCACCTCTCTCTCCCTAATCTCTCTAACTTTCTTCTTCTCTTCTCTATCAATCCCACAAGAAAAGAAAACCAAAAACCCAAAGTTTGTTAAAAAATTCGAGTCAGAAATGGGTTCTTCTGCTTCGAAAACCGCATCTTCTGCTTCTTCTACTTGTTCCTCTGCTACAGTTTCTTCTTCACCGACGACGAAACTCGCCTCCGATTTCCCTTCTCCGACGGTCCACAAAGCTTTCTCTTTTCCGACGCCGTTGGTTCACCATCCTCCGGCTAGAAAAGGCGACACTCACCACCTCGTCTCACTCACGTCTACCTCGTACGGCTCTCTCCTCCTCATCGATCTCGACGGATCCAAAAACGCCTCCGACCAGCAGACGCTTCCTCGTATCTCAACCTCCGGGAAGAAGACCACGCCAGATCCGGCCTCGCGCGACTCCTTCTCTCCTGACTCAGTCATCAACACATGGGAGCTTATGGACGGCTTGGACGATGAATTCGAATTCGAAATCCCCAAACCCGGTAAGCGTAGTTCCAGTGTAGATACGGATGTTTGCCCTAAACCCGACCCGGATCAGAATGTGGGTCTAAGTGGGTCTGCGTTGAAATTGGACGAATCTTACGCATTCGTGAAAATCGAACAAGACGAAGGAGATTGGGTCCCTTTGTCTTATAAACCTAAGCAACCTCTGTGGAAGCATTTGTCTGAAGAATCTTTCTTATCTGGTTTAGATCCTAGCATTGTCTCTTCTTACAAGAAAGCTTTGTCTTCTAAGCAATTAACCAATCATACTATCAACGTCGCACCTCTCACAGCCACAAAATCACTCTCCTTTAGCCCAACATCAAATGCACCACTCTTAATCAGCGAGCCAAAATCTGTTTGCTCTGGTCCACTGAGTTCACAGGCCCAACCGAGATTACGAGGAGCAGAAGAAGACAAGATTGTTCTCTACTTCACAACCTTACGAGGAATTCGAAAGACGTACGAGGATTGCTGTTGCGTTAGAACGATACTGAGAGGGCTTCAAGTCACGGTTGACGAGCGTGACATCTCCATGGATTCCAAATACAGGAAAGAGCTTCAAAGCTTGCTCGCCGCTGCAGAGAAACCGAGTTGTTTACCTCAGGTGTTTATCAGAGGAGCCCACATTGGTGGCGTCGAGGAGATTATGAAGCTAAACGACAGCGGTGAGTTAGCTGAGATGTTGAAAGATTTCCCTGCTTGTGAATGCTTGGGGACATGCCGGAGCTGTGGTGATGCAAGGTTTGTGCCTTGTACTAACTGTGATGGTAGCACCAAAGTGTTTGAAGAGGAAGACGAACGGTTCAAAAGATGTCCGAAATGCAATGAGAATGGATTGGTGCGTTGTCGCGAGTGTTGTCTCTAAGTGGTCTGTTGGATTGTGGATGAATGGGGCTTAGGTTGATTGTGTGAATTGTGAAAGAGAAGAAGATTTAAGAGAGAGGTGATGATTCTTATGAAGATGGTATTGGGTTAGTATTGTATATTGGAATAAGAAATGGCTCAAGGCTAATTATTGTAACTCTCTTGTGTGGTGTTTTTTGGTTACATATGTTCTTGGCCTTACACACTTTTAACATTTTAAGCTAAATGATTATTACTATTTTATTACCAAGTACATGAAATGTTAGATGAACTGATGATTGGTAATTCGCATGATGGCAAAAATCATTATGTCGTCTTCTTGCAGGGTTTTGTGCTCAATGGAAATTTTTGTTCATTGAAAAATTTAACTAAGAAATTGTCAATTCTTTTTTTATCAAATAAAAAATTCAGTTAATAATCTCAACATTTAATGTATTATCTATACTAAGATTTGAATCCGAACAAAATCCTGTGAAAATTCATTTAAGGAGGTGTTATTGGATAGTGTAATTTAATTGAATTTAACGTATTTTAAATTCAGGGTAAAATTCAGCGTTATTGGATTGAGTATTTGTCAGATAGAATTAGAAATACATTAAAATCCCTTGTTATTCAATATCTACTTGATTTTTTTGGATTTCAGTTACGATGGATTTTAACAGAATCTTTTATCAAAAATAAGAGTAAAACAAATACCACACTTTTAAAGGGTATTCTGAAGTATTTCTAAATCCATTAAAGACTTCAACCAAATCTAACAAAAAACTCCTGATTTTAATTACATTAAAATACACTGGATTCTTAATTCAATAACACCTCCTAAATAACATGTTTTAGTGTTAGGTTTTGTTTGTAATACACAAAAAAATACTTACCAATAAAGTGAAATGTTTTCAAAAACATTCAAATCCATTTAAGTGGGATTTTTGGTCAAAGTTTCATGAATTCCCCTAACATTTGTAGCAAATAAATAAATAAATAAAAAATCAAATTTGGACAACAAAAACAAAAGCGTAGTTGATGTGTCCAACCAGAAATAGCCGTCGCGATTTCCTTCTCTTCTCAACCTGAAACGGCATCGTTTTTTTCATTCGCCTTATAAATCCATCACTGTACTCTCTAGTTTGCTCAGACAGGGTGACAGACAGACAATAAGATGGAGGAAGGGACAGGGAACGAGAGTTCAAGTTCGGGTCCGGGTCCGTGTCTGAGCAACTACGTGGATCCATCGAGCGAAGAGTCTCATAGATACTATCTTGCGCGGCGGAATGCCTTGGAGATGCTCCAAGACAGAGGCTATGAAGTCTCCCTCGAAGATATCAATCTCTCCCTCCAAGATTTTCGAACGGTTTACGGCGAACGTCCCGACGTTGACCGCCTCCGTATCTCCGCTCGTCATCGCTCCGATTCTTCCAAAAAGGTATATCAATCATTTCGCTCTGATTTTCCATTTCTAGCCGTTTTGTTTATCCTTTGCATGTTGGGGGTTTACTATTTGGCTACGGAGGAAATGGTGGAATAGACACAAATTCCGAAACTTATCTTCGAATTGAAGCTATATGTGCTACTTTTGTGGATTCAGATGACTAAAGTTCACATCTTTCATTGTTAGAATGAGATCAAACTGCAAAGGAACGGTTAAGTTGATTTGTTTGTTGTTGAAAGTCTTACCCTTTTTTTGTTGGTTGGTTCATTTCATGTTGTCACTGATTTGGGATGCTTATAGGTCACATGCTTTCGTAACTCGTAGGAACGAACGGCCATTCTTTTATGAAAAAATTGGCAGTTGGTTGTTTATGTCTTTGGTTTCTTTAGTAACAGCAGAATGCATATATGTATATATATTGTTTACAAACTCCCAGTTAGTTATGAGAATGTATTCATTTGTCAACTCGTGATGCTTCTTACGTCAGCTCAACTCTTATGTCATACCGACGTATATTTCATTGTGTTTCTCTAAGAGAGTGTTATTGGTTTTAAGGGTCTCGCTCAACAAGTTTTGTGATTTTGCCTTTTCAGGTCAAGGTTGTCTTTTTTGGTACTGGTATGGTTAAAGTCAACGCAATCCGCAGTGTTGCGACAGAGGTACTTAATCAAGAAACTATAACCGGGCTGATATTGGTTCTGCAAAACCATGTAACCAATCAAGCCTTGAAAGCCATTGAACTTTTTTCTTTCAAGGTCGAGATATTCCAGGTATGTACAGATATATCTTCCTGATCTAATTTGTTTTGGTTGCGGCAACTTCAAAGCTGTAACAACTAGTTTTCTTCTTTCTGTCTCTTTAAGATAACCGACTTGCTAGTCAACCTAACCAAGCATGTACTGAAACCGCGGCATCGGGTTCTGAATGATGAAGAGAAGGCAAACCTTCTCAAGCAGTTCAATATCGAGCAAAAACAGGTTAAATATTCGTTTCTTGGAAATCTAAACTTGGCTGATTATCAACTCAATCTTCTCAGCTTTCTAACTGTTCTTTCGAAACATTCATTTGACAGCTTCCTCGGATTTCAAAGAAAGATGCGGTTGTGCGGTACTATGGATTAGAGAAAGGGCAAGTTGTGAAAGTGAATTACATAGGCGAACTCACAGAGTCACATGTTGCCTACCGATGTGTGTGGTGAAATGATACCAGTATAAAAAGCATTTTTGTGTACTTATTTTCGGGAAAACTTCTAAAGATGTTTTGTAGTTTATTCTTCTTCGTACAATATGCTTTGCTTTAAACAGAAGAAATGAGTTTTCTAAGTAAAAAAAACAAAGAAGATCCTTTGCTTGTTCATGACAACATTTCCACTTATGTCTTTCCTTAAAAAGAACAGTTTCTGTACGTTATCATCGAAACACAACAACAACAAAAAGCCATGGAGACTCCACCATTTATTCGAAGTTTCGGGGACGATCGAAGCTCGCTGATGGATCGGTTCGAGCGGTTATCTTTCGAGGCTCACCTCAACAATGCTTTGCTTGGTCGAAGCCTATCCGAGTCCGGTTTTTCGTCGATGTATAATGCGGTCCTCGATGATTCCCCAATACATGTGGAGAATCAGGCGTGCCAACAAGTCCGAAGAGGATTACGTGTGAATAAGATACTGAAAAATCTGATGAAACCAATTAGATACTGTACCAGAAGAATCAGCAGAGGAAAAAAACAAGAGGCTTACGATTTAGATGCCCGGAGCTTTAAAAAGTGGCAAACTTTCAGCAAATCTGTCCGATTATTTTGAGTATATTTAGTTATATTTGTAATAACAGTATAGCAACAAAACATACCTATTTTAGGGAATGCTGAAGTTAGAATTTGTTTTTCTTTGGTAAAAAAAAAAAAAAGAGAGATGTAATCACATACTTTACAGAACAATTCAACTCTTCATGCCACTTGATCAAGCAAAGATGTCTTCTAATGGATTAAAATTTGTTTAACCTATCTCATAAAGGGAATATTGAAAAAATATGTCGCTTATGCGTGCTTTCTATTATACAATTTTTTTATTTTTAATCTTTACGCATAATCTTAATCGCTAATGTTAACACTTATACATTGAGAATGAACTTCACGGAAAGAGTTTTGGAAGTTTTATTGGGTGGATTTTGTTGTTGATCCTCCAAATATCCAACCCTGTCCGTACTTAAACTGAGAGTCAAATTGGATTTGCTTTTTACTTCCTTTAGTTTCTTCACTCGTAGGTATCCGAAGTTGTAATTGTTACTTTTGGCTACTGCATTGTTCTGGACTCATTCACTTGCTTATCATAGGAAGCGTGTATAAGTGATATTTTTTTTTTTTTGAAAATTAGGATTGGTACCATTTTATCATCAGATTGCATAGCTAGTTTTTTCCCCAAACAATTGTCTATGATGAATAATATTGAGCATGCTTAAATTCGTAAGCATGCTCAAGTATGCATCAAAACATTTGACGATGCATCAAATCCGTAAACATGCATTAAAACATCAAGCATATTTTTTCCAAGCATGCATAAAAACATCAAGCATCTTTTTTTTGTCTCCAAACATGCATCAAAGCATTGAGCATTTCACATAGTTAGCCAATCTACCAAATGCATATTCATATACTGTTATACTATATAAATATAATTAATAGTATAGATTTACATGTCATAAAGTTTCTATATACAAAATAGAATATAAAATTATGACATTTGATATAGTACACAATTTTTACTCTATAATTACTTATCTATATTTTTAGAAAATTTTAATTATCTGGCTTAAGAAATTCAAAACTTAATAAATAAATTCAAATCCAAAATTTTTATATTGCTTTATGCATTTTAAATAAATTAGAATAAATATATGGTATTAATTGTATTCTATACAACACGACAAATTTTTTCATAACTACTTATGCATAAAAAATTCTTTACTTTATTCAGTTAGATTTCATGCTTGAACCAATTAATTTTTGAGGAAATTTAATGAGTCACCTTTTGAGTAGTTTTAGTTAGTTATCTTTCTAATGTCAGTATAACTTACATAACATACCTAATTTTAAGGGATGCCGAAACTTGCATTTGGTTTTCTTTGGTAAGAAAAAAAAAAAATCTAATCCAACGGATGAGATTGGTTTTTGTACGAATCCAAGGGTTGTGGTTTCTTGCTATTAAATTCAGTAAAGCAAAAAAAAAAGATACTTTGCCTACAACCTGAGCGACAGACAGGCTCAACAGAACCCCTTTGTATGCAAATTTGCTACAACTCAAATTAAAAAAAAAAAAAAACAAACAAACTGAAGTCTTTGTATTTCGTTCGATTCACAAAATTTGTGTGTTCTACTCCTCCGTTTCATACGTATCGGTAAGTCTCGCATCCAAATCTTGTTCCAATAAAGTTGAAATCCCAAAATTGTTTCTTTGTTCAAATCAGGACTGGTTACATCTCTTTTTTTTTTTCTCCCCAGAATCTGTTTCCAAAGAGAGAGAGAGAGAGCATAATTAGAATCTGAAGTGGAAGGTAGAGTTCAAAGTTTTTGTTTTTGTTTGTTTTTTTTCCTAATTGAGGTTGCTGCTGCTGAGTTAAGTGGTATAGAGAGCTAAGGAGACGCTTTGTTGAAGGTACAATTAAAGTACTTTGCAGTATCATATTAAACCTCTTTATGCTACTTGGTGGAAGAGTTATGGAAGTTTCTCGTGTGGTTCTGGCTGCTGATCCAAAAGATCCAGACTTTGGTCTTTGGTTACTTAAACTGAGAGTCAACTTGTATATGCTTTTACTTTCTTTAGTTTTTTCAACTCGTTAATTATGAACTTTTGATTTTTAATCTCGGCTAGTGTATCGTTTCTGGTTTCATTCATTTGATTATGTATTTGGCCCGTGTCTTATGCGTCCGTCCGGTTTGTGTTGATAGTTATCTCCATTTGCCACTAGTTATTTTCTTATTATTTTCCCTTTGTTTTTTTCTGATGTGTGCGAGGGATTGCAGAGCTTGTGGGAGATAGCAGTCGAAGCGAGGAACAAGAAAAATCTATATGTTCTTGAAAGTACTTTCATCTCATTTCACAGCGTAGTGAGATCAACTTTTCTCCTCTTGGTAAGTCGCTTTAAGTAATTTTAGTTTTTTACCTATGTCACTCAAATCTTTTGGTCATTTGCAATAAATGATTAGATAGCTTAATTTACTTCATTATTATGGTTATGTTTTCACTTTTGTGATTGATTCCGTATCTGATTCTTGTTTTATTGGTGTAACTAATTAGCGCTTCTTTTCTTCTTCTTTTTTCAACTTGGTCCCATAAGTGTATTGCTTTCTTTGCCGAGAGTTGTAGGCGTAGTCGTATGGGTACCTAGGCGAAGAAGGAACTTGTGGTAGGCAAGGATCAGATGCATAGTAGCGCCAGCCCCGCTGGTGACCCTGAAAAGCAGCAGGACAAGGCTCCGGAGAAGCAGAGCGAGTCAATAGATGAGTCTGCCAAGGAAGTGAACCTCACCATTGTCATCTGCAATGGAGATTCCAGTGGGGCACATGAAACCGTAGAATTGGCTCAGATCTACGGGCCAGCTGAGAGGGAAGAGTCGCCGAAAAAGGTTTGCTTGTCTAGGAACGCCAGCTCTCACGACCAGTGTAGGTCAGCTCTCTTCCTTTTCTTATTAAGAGGCTAACATGAAGGTTCCAAGAATGTGAATATTCTCTTTACCGCCTTGTTTGGAATCACTATGTCTGCTTAGGGATATAGGTTGATGAGTTTGTCTAGCTCTGTTACTCATATGCTGTGATATGTTTGTTTGTTACAATCAAGTTAATGAATCTGGCACATACGTCATTGCTCTTTCATTTTTTTGGTGATTAGGGTTTGTCAGCAAGAGAAAGAAGAGGCTTTGATTGAACTGGGGTGCCGATGTCGCGGAGGCCTTGCTAAAGCCCATAGGTCATGCATAGATGCGTGGTTTCGCACAAAAGGCTCTAATCAGTGCGAGATTTGCCAGTGAGTAGACATTCGGCTTTTGTTTGATTAATGGGAGGAGACTATGCTTATTGGTTCTTCCGTTCTCTCTCTGTTTCTGCAGGGCAGTGGCTGTCAACGTGCCACCTCCAGAGACCCAACCAACTGTAAGTACTTTTTTTTTGGTCGAACAAAAAGGAAATTTATAGCTTGTTTATGTAACTGTAACACATGACGTGACGGTGCTTTTTGTGCCTTTTGAACAGACAAATTATTGGGTTTGGAGAATTGATCCCAGCTATAGACAAGAACAGCGTGAAAGAGTAAGTGGGTCAAATATAGAGAGTAGCCATTTGAATAAACATGTTCTGTTTCTATTGTGTAAACAATGGCAGTCAATGAAGTATTCTCGTGTGAATCACAGGGATGTTTCAGTCCGCTGTGGGTAGCATTCTCAATACTGATAGGCGGTCTAATGCTGGATGTGTTAATATCCATCACACTTGGTGTGTCTGCGCTGCCTGTTAACATAATCATTGGTACGTTTGTTTTATCATTGTAGCTAAGTTATATGCTCTAGTGATTGAGTAAGTTTTACACAGCACTTATATATATCTGGCGTTGGGTGAATTGCAGGAGTGATCGTGGTGCTAGGGCTAGGAACAGCGCTAAGGCTGACTTTGGAGTTCTGCTACGAGTGGAGCTTGAGAAGAGCGGTTCAGAGGGCGGTGCAGAGGAGAGCGGAATCAAACTTTACCAATATTGCATACCCACCTGCCTTGTAAGAGATCATGTGAAAGTTGAAAACACTTTTGTGTGTTTGTGTGTGTAAAAAAAAAGTTGTATGACACAAGTGTGATCATTTTACATTGCTGAATTTGTTGGGGAGCATTATTAATTTTGCCTCTTTCTGTTTCTAGCTAAAACGTTTACAGAATTGGTAACAAACCCCCAGTATTTTAAGATTTCTCTATTTGTCAAATAAAAAATCCATGTTGAAAAAAAAATATTAATAATAATACACAACAAATATGGTTATGAATCTTTGTTGACCGATTTGGAAAAGAAAAAAAAAGAAAAAATTCAACATTTTACAATCAAGATTTTGGTTTATTATCCAATAGGGGTTTTAATAACGAAATAGAGAGATATGGGATAAATGTGGGTGAATCTAGAAAATAGAGGGTCTTGTTGATCACGTCAAGCTCGTCAAAGGGATAAATATCTTCCCCTAGGCACCTGACCTTGGGGAGCAAGTCCACTACTCCTCCTTTAAGAAGAACGAGAAGGCAGCGCGAATCAACAAACCTATCAAAACCGATTCAATGGAAGCTAAGATCGGAAAATTCTTTGACTCCATCGGTTCTATCTTCAGCGGCGGCGATAAGATCCCATGGTCCGACGGAGATGTCATCGCTGTAAGCTTCCCCAAAACTAATCTTTTAAGGTTGAATGGAATCACGAGCTGAGTTTACGGAAATTAGAACTGTTAGTCGTGTTGTGTTGTGTTTTCTGTTGAGATTGATGAAATCAGTTTTGCTTTCTCGATGATTAGTCGGTCGGTCCTTGATTTATTGGATTCTGAGGTTTTGATACGAACTTTAGAAGCTCATGAGTTGTGGAAAATCGTCTTTTTAGGTTAGCGTGATTTGGATCCTTTGCACTAGTAGAACGTTTACTAAATGTCATCATAGTTTTTATTATGTCTGTACTTGTTCGATCTTCAAGCTCACCAGCTCTGTAAACTCTGTTGTTTTGATGGAAAGGGATGTGAAAGAGAGGTTCGAGAGGCCACAAATGCTGGCTCTGAAGAACTTAAGAAAGAATGTCTGATGCGATTGTCCTGGGCTCTTGTTCATTCCCATCAACCCGATGATGTGCACCGCGGTATAGCCATGCTTGAAGGTAGGTTTTTAAACATGGTCTGAAACCACACGAGGCAGAAGCTTTCTTTTTCTTCTGCATCGTGAGATTGATCAAATCTGTTTGGTTTGTTGTTTGTTCTTGTTGTAGCATCTCTTGCAAACAGTTCTCCTCCTTTGGAAGACCGAGAGAAGCTCTATCTTCTTGCTGTTGGTTATTACAGAAGTGGGGATTGCTCCAAGAGCAGGCAGCTCGTTGACCGCTGTATCGAGGTTTCCATCCACTTTTTCCCAACTCATTTTTCTTTATACACAGAATCATTCGTCCGTTTTTTAGTGTGATTATATATTTATGCTCTTTTAATGGATGGTTTTTGGTTTTGTAGATGCAACCCGACTGGAGGCAAGCCTTGGTCCTAAAGAAGAGCATAGAAGACAAAATCACAAAGGGTAAGCCACTCGTCAAACAAAACACACAAGAAATGAAAGTTTCAAACAAGTTCCTAATTGAGTCACAACAAGAGTTAAGTACTAAATAGTACTATTTCTTTTGGTATTTGCAGATGGTGTGATAGGGATAGGCATCACTGCTTCAGCCGTAGGAGCCGTAGGTCTCATAGCCGGTGGTATTGTAGCGGCGCTGGCTCGCAAGAAATGACCACCTTCCTAACTTGTTAAGCTTGTGCATACAATAGCAAGATGTTTTTTTAAGTTTTGTCCTCTTTGACAAAAGTGTTTTTCCTTGTGCCTCCTTGCTTGTTGACATTTTGAATAACGGAGTTTTATGATACATAAGCTTGACTTCATCTTTACTTGAATGGGATTATTTTTTATTACTTTTGCAAAAAAAACATAATGCCATCTTAATCTTCCCCTGGTTTCATCTTAATTGTCGTTACAACAAATTTCTAGTAGAAATAATAAATTTTGCTTAAATCGTGGTTCCCTTGATGTTTAGGCGGTATGTTTCACCTATTCAAGGATGTTTAAATGGGCCTGAGTTCACTCATTTAGGCCCTTTTATTTAATTGGCTTGCTCGCCGGTCTAACAGGGTACCCATTTAATTATTTTTTAATCAAAAAGTGACATAACTCGAAAGTAAAGCGAACATTTTTCTCTTGTTCCTCGCTCTTACTTCTCTCTTCGCAGTTTCAGTTCCAGTTTCGGCGCCGAACAACGCCCTTATTCATACGGTCGCACCCACCCAATCGATTAATCCAGTCATCCATAACAGGTCCCTCATCTTCTCTTTTGTGGAATCACCCTCCATGTCTAGAAAAAGCTCCCGCCTTTTCTTTTTTCGATTAATTAAAACTATCTCTATATCCATTCTTTGTTCACCAGTTACATGTTTGTTTCATTCTGACTTTTGGACACAGGTGAAAAGCACATGACGAGAGAAGAGAGTTCGAAAGTCACTCGTAGAAGCACTAGGTCTTCTTCATCTTCCGTAGCTGTTGAGAACCCTGAACCTAATGAATCCCACACACCAACCATTGATGATCTCACATTTGGGGAAGAACCAATCTCTTTGGATGCTCTTCTCTCCAGTTTTCCAGGCAGACGCTCTCAGATTCTTGACCTGATTCGTCTTGTTGGCCCGTTGGATTCCCCTACTCTGCCAATAATGGTTTATGGTGGCGCTTCTACTGGCAAAACTAGTGTTGTTCTTCAGGTGTTTAAGCATCTCAATCGCCCTTTTGTCTATTCAAGCTGCCGTACGTGTTGCAATCCTCGTATCTTGTTTGAGTCGATTCTGAATCAGCTGTTGCTGCATAGGAAGTCTTCTTCTAATGGGTATGCTAGCGCAAAACGATGTGACAAGCCTTCTGATTTCGTTAACTTACTTCGACAAGCTCTTGGTGATGTGGTGGAAAAACTAGACTCTACTTCCGTTGTCTCAAGATCAACTAAGCCGGAGAGAAAACCCATGGGGAAGATGGTTTACCTGATAGTTGATCATTTGGATCTTATCAAAGAGTGGGACAAAGGCGCAATGATTCTGCAGTTTCTTTTCAGTCTGTATTCTGTTTTGAAGATGCCTCAACTTGGTATTATACTTATCAGTGGATTGCCGCCAGATGTGTATTACTCGAACATGGGATACACAGACCCTCTACCTGTTTATTTTCCTGAGTATTCTGAAGATGAACTTCGCCAGATTTTCTTGAGAAATCAAGTTAACCGGAACTTGTACTCCACATTTCTCGGGTAAGGCTACTGTATAAGCTCCTTGCTTCTCTAATTTCTTTCTCTGTGTTCTTTGCTCGAATGGTTTTACTAATTTAGTTTTTGTCTTTGTTCAAACAGTGTTGTATTGAGACCTTTCTGTAGGGTAACCAGAAGAGTTGAAGAACTTTCCACTTCCTTCTCATTATTGTTCAGAAAGTATTGTGAGCCGCTTGATGATTTAGGGATTTCACCCAATGAAGATCTGAAGAGAAGACTGTATAGCCATATTAAACCGGATATTGCTATCTGTTTAAATGAGATATTCAGGGTATCAAGTCACCCTCATGTTGGTAACACCAGAGGCGAGAGAAGGCAGAAAGCCAGCTACCGTTCTGAAAACGGTGAAGAACTTGAAATATTGGACTTCCATATGTCTACTTCAGCAAAGTATCTTCTCATTGCAGCGTTTCTCGCTTCAAGAAACCCAGCAACGCTAGATGCCTCGATGTTTGACTCCACAGGGGGCATGGATAACCGTAAAAGAAAGCGGAAGTAAGTATTTGAAATCAGTACAGTTGTTTCTCATATAGCATATATATTGCTTAATTGAAAATGATTTGATTAGTGTGTTTGATAATAAGTGTACGTAGTGGTAGTGCTGGTATGTTACTTCTCATGATGCATTTGAATAAAAAGAATCTGATGTTTTGTCTTGATGATGTTTACTTCGCAGGGCCTCTGAGAAATCGATGGAAAAGAAGGAAATTGCAGAGCAAGAAGCAGTCATGAAAGGGCCTGGAAGCTTTCCACTGGAGAGACTGTTGGCGATATTCCAGTGCATTGCCTCTGTAGGCGATTCTTCACTTGGTGAAGAGGAAGAAGAAGAAGAAGGAGGAGAAGAAGCAACAGGTTACGACAGAGAGAATAACAACATGATGTCTGATATTCTGCTTCAAGTGTCGAGTCTTTGTGATGCAAACTTTATAATCAAAAGCGGAAGCTGCCCATTAGAAGGTTCTATTAGATACCGTTCCATGGTGTCTGAAGATCTGTCTCAGAAGGTAACATACACTTTGTTTGCAACTATTGAGTCAAATAGCGTAGGGTTATACACAGATTATGCTGATGCTATGGTTTTTTCCCTCTGATTTGGTTTATAGGTTGCGAGAAGCATCAACTTTCCGCTAGCCAAGTACTTGTACAGAAGATAGTATGTGAGAAATCCAAAAGTTGTTGAGGAAGAAACTAACGGAAAACTATGAAATTGTTGGATAGATATGTATAATTTTTAATTTAATCAAAAATCAGAACTATGAAGTTTTACTATTCTTCTAAAGAGTAATCACACTAGATTTTCTCTGTGCATCTTTTTGGATTCTTCGATTGTTTGCAAAGACCTGCTTTCGCAGAATCATTCTGGCCTTTTCCAAACGTTACGACATACAATTCAATAGAGTTATACCATTGCCTCCAAATAAAAAAAAACAACTCTATCAAACAATCACGAAGATAACAAAGGATCATCCACTTTTTCAAGATTTTAAAATTTTGGAGGATTCCACTTTTAATGGTTTATTAAGGATTCTTAGTAAATTTAGTGTTAAAGAGTTACTGACTTTTCATAATCTTCTTTTTGTTATACATAATGCTTGGTTATATAATCGAGTTAGTAATTCTTTAGGAATTTAGTAGGATTGGGTATGAACAGTTCACCATTGTGTTACAATTTTGAAAGTCAGTATTAGAAGATTTTGGATAACGTATTCACAAACGCATTCATCTAACTTTTTGGTATTGCACCTCATAAACAAAATTGTGCACTAACGACAAAAATTGACACTCCATGAACAACTTCGAGACATTGTTGTCCACAAAGTTACGCGCTGAGTTTGTTTAGGTTTTTCTTCGGAACACTATCGCAATATTGTCTAAATAATAATAATTGATCGAAAGGTATAATGGTGAAAATAGAACTTGCTTTTCTATTATTGCGTATTGCATTCGCTAGATTGTCTATGTCGAGTTTGTACTTTATATTCTTCCTAGTTAGATCCGAGAGACCAATGCTTGTCTGCATATTGACCGACCAATTGGAGAAATAGATAACATGGCGTCGACTAGAAACGAGTATTTGTCATTAATGAGACACATACTTGGCGTTGACCTCATATGACCGGCCGTGTTTTTTATAAAATAAACATCGAATAGGTGTTGTGGTCGGCTAAGAACCTGCATGATGATCTAGCCCAGCTTTATCATAACAAAACTGACTAATTTTTAAGCTTTGAAATAATATCGAAACCTTAGATTCAATACTGTTCATATTGAGGCAAAATCGACCAGAAATAAGCTGTGAAAAATCATTATATCCTTTTCTAATAATCTTGTTTTCAAAGCTAGCCGCGGTTTGGTCAGTAAGATCAAACTTGGTCGAATTAACTAATCACAATAATACTGATGGAAGCATGTGATTCATCAAGTTTATAGTATGAAGATTTCCAAGGGCAGCAAATTGTGTATCTCTGGAGCAAAGAATGTAGAGTTTGGTTGGTAACATTAATTTTATCACTGCGGTAAAGGGTATAAAAGAGAACGAGAAGTGTGGAATGTACTATAGTCCAACGTAAGAAAAATGGATGAAAATTGAAATCGGGACAAGTGAAATCTCCGAACTTTAGAACCTGGGGTTAAAGAGATTTTTTACCCCTTGATCCATCATTCACTAACTAATAAATATATTTTAAACCGTGGCATGTGACTCCAGTCACTCTATTAACTTAAACGTACGCGAATCCGCTCTTGGTTTAGATTTTCTGTGACTGTGAGCTGGTTTCGATTGAATCTTGTTAGGTAAATCGCGTAGATCTAGTGATCAAACCAAACAATGACAAATATGCAGATCAAAATAACTCCTGAAACTTTGATAAAAATAGCTCCTAGAAACTTTCATCTCTTGAGAGACCTTGGATGAAACATTGTTTTGAAAAGTGCCGAAAACTTTTTTTTGAGTGTACTGCATTCACTAACTTCTCTCCGTTGACTTTGAACACAAAATATATACTGTTCTTGCTAACAAGATATTCCCAAATTTCCGTGGTTGTTTGAAAATAGTATCAACATGGCGTAGATTAGTAGAAAAAAGTCTTTGTCATGAAATACAACTATGTGGGTTTGACTTCATTTATGTGACCGTGTTTGTTGGATGGACATATAAAGGAGACAAGTTTTGTACGACTATAAGACATTCCTCTGTACTTACAGTATATTATATATAGTCATCAAGTTTCTGTCTCTATATATTGCGTTCGGCGTCTTGATGAGTTGTTCGGGTTGATTATAAATAGAGGCGCGGTTGTCTCCGCTTGTTCCGTGAATATGAACGCCATGTGTGCTTTTCTTTCAGCAGCCATAGTAAACCGCCAGAGTTGAGCTGCCCTGTTTTTTGCGGTGAGCAATTTAAAACATAATAACTATAGATAAACAACATTTGGTGCATTCAATTTGAAATTAAAAAGAAAGCATACACCCTGTGCGGATCAAACTATTGTATTCAACTTGTGGTTTCTCTTCTTTTTACTAACAAAAAAAACGCGGAAATTTTGAAAAGAAAGACAGGATTTTTGGAATGCTCATGATTCTACATCATTTGTTCGTTCCGCACAAATCACACTTTTTCTTTCTTTATTTGTTTGTTTCACACCAGTCATCATTTCATTGTCTTGTTCATAGCCGACATTGTGGTAATCCAATAATATATATTTATTTACGGTCACTCGCGTTTGGATCCGTATAATCATACTATATCTTACTAACTGATTACAATAAAACTGATAGAGGCATGCGATTCACATTATTCCGAGTCTCCGAAGATTAGGCACACTATTGAAGCTTCACAAGGGCAGTGATGAGTATGAAGCTAGAGCGCAAAAGTTGACTGGTCATAACTTAACGTAGTTCCTTTTTCCTCGGTCCAGCTACACATCCCAAAACACCACATGCACGTACCTGAAATAAAGAACTACAGGAACGATCGAGTGATTGAAAAAATGATAGAATATACATACACTATTTTTAGTTTTCTAATTTGTTTATTGAAACCAAGGTAACACCTATCACGAATGGGGGTTGTCTGATTATATAATTTGTTAGACAACTATGAATTGAATTATGGATCCTGAGACTTTCCCCTCATATTCATGTACAGCATAATTACATATGGACACCTCCGGTCCGCATTGTCTCCATATTAATAGTACAGCCATAAGCCATTGTTTCTAATACTATTCGTTATATAATACGAATCACAATTGTATATTTCTATGTTTCTTTCTCAAATTGTAAGGTTACAATAGAGAGGTAATACACTGGTTGTAGTTGTAAATTTTTAATGAGAAAAGAAAAAGTCAAAAGAATCCATTTAGACATCACAGTCGCCGTGATCACTTGGATGAAAATATATATATATATATATATATATATATATATAAAGTTATTTGTGCTTTTTTCTCTTTCACCCATTTCATTTTAGGAGTTTTAAAATTTTGACATCTCAATAATTTATTTAATTAATTTTAATTTTTGTAGAATTAGATTTTAATTCTCATTAAAATTGTTAATTACATCTAAGAAGAATATGAAAATACATTTATGTTGAAAATATACCTTAAATATAATATTACTTATTAAATATAATAGTATTAATATGAAATTTAAAAAAATATTTTTTGGATATATATTAGAAATGAGAATAATAATTCATATTTTAAAAATATATCTTATAAAATGATAATAATAACAAAAAAAGTTGTAAAGATCAATTAAAGAAAATTTTTGATATATTATATTATTTAAATCATGAAATGAATAAAAAATAAAAATATTTTAACAAAGTGAAAAAAATCATGTACATAACAGAAATTAAAGAAAAAACAAAGATAATAAAAAAAAAAAAGATGAACCTTAAAATTTTTAAATAATATAAAATAAATCTTTATTAGACTGATATAATGTATATTTTTAAAAATGTATATAACAAAAAAAGGGAAAAAATAAAATAATATACCAAAAATAAAACAATAATCAACGCGAAGCGCGGGAATCTCCTAAATAGAGATAGATAGATTTCATACATCAATTTATTTAAGTATCCAAAAGATACAATAGTTTGTTTTTTTTCTTTTGCTTTAAATTATTAATTCTTATTCATATGAAATAAATATTAATAAGTTCATTGATGATGTTCTAATTACATTTAAAAATTAGCCATGATTTCAAAATATCCCTATTTCCTTAAACTCATCATAAGTCCCTTTTACCTTATACACAACCTTTGGCTGCAATTAATAATATTAGAATAGCTTATTTTACAAAGAATCGAATCTTTTTTATTCATAATTGTGTTGCTTAACATTTAAGCTATTCATTATTATAAACAAATCCACAAATCTGAAACAAATGTTTCAATACTTTATTATCAGGCTCACAAAAGAATTATAACTGTTAAGAAGTAATAATAGAGAATTAAGCAAAAAAAAACGAAAGCTTTAGCAAAACTTCTGAAAAACTATGCAGGCGCAAGTCCTAGGGACTGTTCCTCTAACAGATGTTGTACATTGACCCACCGCATTAGGGGGAGGTCCGAATTTCTGCGCACACGTAGAATCACAATCTTTTAAACGACATTCGCCATTATTTTGAACTGGGAATTTTTTAGTACATCTTTCTCTTTTTTCTCCATTTGCCATCATTCCTGTTATTATTATATTTGTTAGATGTAAAATCTCAGACTTTGTAATGAAAACAAAAATGATAGTATTTTTTTATTTTATGAAGTTGACATAAAAGACATAAACTCTGCATTATAACATTTTATAGTAAACAAAAATTATGATATGAATATACAATATCATGTATTCATAATCGATTTATTGAAAAACTATATGAACATAACTACAAACCTAATATAAGGATAATGAAGAAAATTAAGATGGAGAGTTGAAAAGGTTTCATCATTCTTGATAATAGAGATAAAATGATGGTGGTTTTAAAATCTTAAAAGAAAGAAGATAATATTATATATATATATATATATATATCTAATTTAAGGTATTTACTTTTTTCTGTTCCGATTTAAATGAATCTAATATTATAAAATCTAAAAGTTTTCTATTTATTGAATATGGATGAAAGCATTAGACTCGTTCATTTTTATTTTTCTAAATTAATTAAAAAGTCTCCTATAATGTGTATATATAGATGATACATAAATTATTATTTATTTTTAAATTAACTATTATTTATAAATAGTAAATTTGTGGATGAATTTACTCTTTTTTTCTATTTTATTGTTGTTTTTTTTAAAATTAAAATATTTTATTAAGTTATATTTAACTTGTACATATTTTAAAATTGCTATTGAAACTAAGTTTATTATTTAGTTTTTATATAATTGCATTAGATAAATGATAAGATAAAATTTTAGTAATCCTTGTAAATAATATATTTTTTGCATAAAAGGTAAAATCGTCATGAAGTGATGTAATCGTTTACGTCACTTATTTACATTGGCAAGCTGCTGTTTCACACTATAGACACGTGGCGGCTTTCTCTCCGTTTACCCGATCGGTTTGCATGGATTTGTCTCCTAGTTCCCTTTGTTCTCTCAGTGGATATTGGACACGAACATATCTTTATTATAGTGTTTATCTCTCTGTAAAGCTAATGGATTCTTCGTTTATTGTCTCTGTGAACTAATGGATTTGATCATTTTGGTCTTATTGTCGTTGTCGTTGTTTTATCTATGGTTGGGAAAATGTGGTGGTGTTAAAATTAGGAAACTGTGTTGATGAGTTGTGACTAACTGTGCACCTGTTCCTGTTATGATGTTATTTTAAAGTTAATTAAGTTTTTTAGTTAAAATTTACTAACTGGTAATGGATTTAGTTGTGATTGAGTTTAAACATGACTTTGATGTTATTATACTGAAGTGAATGAAGTTTCTATTACAGACCAAGCTGTCCATGAGTTTAACTAGTAAGGGTAGAATTAGATAGATGGAAAAATAATTGATTTCATACACAATTTTGGTGGTAATCATTGTTGGTTTTGGACATTTTTAAAAGCATATTTTGGTTGAATGTTTGAAACTGATCTTTTTAATTAAAAAACTAGTACTAGTAAAACAATTTATCTCCCTTGCTGACTTTCATAACAAGACGAATATAACAGAAGAAAAAAAAAAGTTTATCATCGACATAAAATTTCCTAACACGGTCCATAAAAGTAACGTACTTTTCACTTTACTTTTGCTAGTTAATGAGAACGAAATTCCACAAACTTCCGGGTTAGGTGTAATTGATAAATTTCTGTAGAGTAGAGATCTTAATCACCTTTTTAACCAATGAAACTTTAGCACATGTGAGTTGACCAAAGATAGTCTCCGCTAAAAATTCACAAACATACTGGACAACTATTTTCAATTGTTACAAACCAATCATATTCTTTACCTTCACCCATTCTAGTCCAAGTAGAAAAAGTTTCGCCTACTTCGAACAGGATAAAAAATTTTCTTTTCTTAGAAAACAATGTTAAACTATTGATGTCAAGTACAAGCGGCGGCCATACACATATTAACATTTTGGGTAATCTAGAGTTTTTTTTTTTTTTTTTTGGTCAAAAAGGTGTAATCTAGAGTTAAAGAGATTCTGTATCTCAATAAAAGAGTCGTCGCCTTTTCTCAATAGATTCGACCTGTCAAATTTTGAATTAAGCTTTAATTATGAGGAAGCATAGCCAAAGGACCTCTCTATATAAATCGCTAACCCAGAGAGAAGATGAAGAAAAAACAAAGAGGGAAAAAAAGAAAGAAGGAGAGAAGACTTTCCTTCTTTTAGCCGCTATAATGCGCGTATATCCGTGTCCACACTATACTGCGCCGGTCTCCGTCTTTGGCAAACCTCTTCTCATCGCCGTCTGATGTCTTGTGATTTCATAGGTCTCCTTCACACGTTTAAACAGGAACTTGTCTTTATGTGCAAATCCAAAATGGGCGTCAATGCTTCAGAGCCAACCCGAACACGATCTCGCCCTAGTCAATCTCAGGGAGGAAGACATCATCATTCGTCAAGACGCTCTCCGTCAACGAGCACCACCGGTACCACAACAACAACGAGCTCGAGTTCCAACAATACAGCCGCCTTCTCCTCCTCAGGCGCTTCATCTTCAGCAGCAAGTCGAACATCCTTAGCTAGTCTCCGTGAAACCTTACCAGAGAATCCACACATATACGACATCTCCGAGATTCGTACCGCCACCAACAACTTCCTCGCTCACCGCTTATCTTCCTCCTCCTCAAAAGCCTCGTGGCGATGCAACTTAAGAGGCAAAGAAGTCGTTGTCTTCCAAAGAAAGTTCAGACGGAGAATCGCTAAAGATGAGCTTAAAGATCGTCTTTCCGATATCTGCAAAAGCCACCACGGAAGCATCATTAACCTACTCGGCGCTTCTGTCTCCGGAAGCGGAGGAGGCGATCACATCTACTTAGTCTATCAATACGTCAACGGAGCATCTCTCTCCGATTGTTTAAGAAACCCTAAGAACCCTAACTTTACAGTTTTATCAAATTGGACCTCACGGATCCAAATCGCTACGGATCTAGCTCACGGACTCGATTACATCCACAACAAAACCGGATTAAAGATCGAGAATCTCGTTCATAACCATATCAAAAGCTCGGCGGTGATCGTGACGGAGCCGGATTTCAACGCGAAGATCTGTCACTTCGGCACCGCGCAGCTCTGCGGGGAAACAGACGAAACGTTACCGGAGAGAGACGGATCGAGAGTTGATAACAGAGCGATGAGGTTCGAAGGAGTGAGAGGTTACATGTCGCCGGAGTTTCAAGCTTCCGGGATCGCTACTCAGAAATCAGACGTGTTCGCTTTCGGAGTCATGATGCTTGAGCTTCTCTCCGGGGAGGAGCCGTTGAAGTATAGGTACGAGAAGTCGACAGGTGATTTCGAGCGGACTTCGGTGATTGAAACGGCGAGAGCGACGGTTGACGGCGGAGATGGAGATACGGAAGGGAGGTTGAGGAGGTGGATTGATCGGAGATTGGGGGATTCGTTTCCGGTGACGGTGGTGGAGAAACTTACGCGGCTGGCGTTGGATTGCGTTCAGGAGGATCCGGTGAATCGACCGGAGATGGGAAGAGTCGCCGGAAAGATATCGCAGTTGTATTTGGAATCGGAGAAATGGTCGACGAATATGAAACGGCCAACGGATATCACCGTCTCCTACGCTCCCAGATGATGATGGAATCTCTTAATTCATTTCTATTTTTTCTTTTTTTTTTCTTTTATAATTTGTATATTCTTTTTTTTTTTCCCAAATTATTTGATGATTTGGTTTGTAATTACGACATCTCTACGCATTGAAGATTTGTTGAATGACAAAATAGTAGTATTATGAGCATGCCAAGAGCTTATTTTAATTCATTTCTGTTACCAATCGTTGTTTGGCGGAGCATGAATGATGCTTCAGTTAGGTAGAGTTTAGTTTATTTGATGTGAAAGGATTTGAAGAAGAGATTAACTGAAAAGTAGTAAGTAGTAAAAGCTAGTACTAATTAAATCTGCTTTTGAGTTGTGTCGTGTACTCGTGTGGATGAGGTTTTAAGTCAAGACATTTGAGTTATGAGGGACAAAAACTCACATTAATGCTTTGTAAACAAAGACGTGAGGTTTGAGTTAGAAAATATTTGACTAATGCGAGTGTAAATGTGTTATCTCGTCTCTCTATACTACATGATTTTCTGAATCAAATTTTCCTATTTTTGTTCTGATACTTTGAATGTCAGTCAATTTGGAGTGATGTCGTGAAGCTTTTTCTTCTTCCGTTCTACTATATGAAACATTTGACGTTGCTTTCACGATATATGGGCTTTTGAATATGTCTTAACATTGGGCTTAATTTACTTCATCGCCCAATAGTTTTTTATTGTTTAGGTACTACTCGACTCACATGAGGCCTCGAATGTATGAAAACGTACTTTGGTAGTTTGGTACTATGTTTTCGTTACATGATACAATGATAGACAAAGTCTCATTGATAGTACTATAAAACAGAGTCTAACGAAGAACGAACTAAATGAGTAACACAAAGTTTGTTTTAGTTCAACACTGCATCTACGTTTCTCTCACTTAATGACTATGCTGAAATTAATAAATCCACATTATCTTTTTTACCTTTTCGGTTATTCTCTTAAACAATGTACGACTATACTTTTACTGGCTCTCATATGTTATGTTCGTTGACCTAAATTTTTAGCTGCTTGTTGGTCTCCTACAAAGAATAACAAACAATCAAAATTTCTCATAACGTATATATCATTTTTCTTACGAAAATCATATGTGCCACGCAGTTTTTAAAAGACCATATGTCATACTATCCATTGATTTTGATTTCTCATGACGTATATATTATTTTTCTTACGAAATTATATGTGCCACGCAGTTTCTAAAAGACCATATGTCATACTATCCATTGATTCAACATTTAAACAGCTTCTCAGAGGATGGATTTTTTAGATTAACGGTAAAATAGTAACTAGCAGTTAAGGAGATTATATAATTAACTTATTGGATATTTAATAAAGAAGAAAATCATTGAATACAAAAGGAGGAGAGAATGAGCGGTCAAGTCAAAATAAGTCCACATCACATCACTTCACACACGCAAAAGCATACCAAGGTCTTGTCTTGTCAAATCATTTTGCATCTAGACAAAATCTTACTCCCATACATATATACACACATACACTAATACACAAACATGCACATAAGTGCGCCTTTGCTACTTATTAAATTTTAGATCTATTTGCTAGATGGCATTTTTGGTGCAAACTTAGCGAACATTAACCTTCTCGATAATATAAAATATAGTAAATAACTCATTCAATTCATATGTAAGTACGGGAAAACGAAATTGGTCGTGTTTGCCGTCGTGTTAGCCGTGTTGGCACCGTGTTATTGAAAAGGGTGTCAAAATTTTGGAAATCTAAAACTAGATTTGACTAAATAATTAAACTTAGTAGATTAAATACAATGCATGTAATCAACATATACAATTTGTGTCTTTACACATACCCGTTTTACCTTATTTCGTGGTTAGAGTTTACCATGGAGTTGATCTGAAGAAACGGTAATGTTTTGCGGGTTTGGGGGGCAATGTATTTAGTTGATGGGTAACCAGTGGAGAGAAAGAGGAAAGGAACCTAGCGTTATCTGATGTGAATTCACATAACGCGTGCTCCACATATATCCCCATTGAAGAAAGGATCATAGAGACCATGCAAGACGCGTTTAGAGAAGGAACTGATATAGTATTCATTACTTTACTCATATTCAGATTAAACATACATATATGAAAACTGTATAATATATAGAACTAAAAACAATTGTGCGGGTATTCATCTCGTTTACATATAATAATTAAGATTAATCGGTCGTCTTAGACTCTTAGTCGTCACGCAATGATAATCAATCGTTTTACTGTTTTAGATATAATTATTCAATAAATCATAAGATTCGAATTTGTATTTTGTTTACAGTTGAAATAATTAAATCAAAGTAATCGTTGGATGGCTCGCAATTCTCTGGATAAATTGAGTTTTGCTCGGTGAATCGGTAATAAAACAATACGGCTATACGTCCGTTTTATTAGTTCCTAAAACAACCGTTTCTGATAAAGAATTAAATTATAGATCTTCTCTTCATTAATGAGGCTAGACCTTGAACAGCCATCTATGGAGTTTGAAAAATCAAATATAGAGAAACAGACTATTTTCCCGACAAAAAAAAAAAGAAAAGAGAAACAGACTATTTATTTGAGACATATCATATAAATATAAAAATATATTATATGTTCAAAAATGCATGTTCACAATTTTGTTTTGCATGCAATTGATTAGAAAGTTGAGAAGCTTTGGTCGAGAAGTAGGTACGATGGGTTGCAGATAGGGTAATAACAGCCTTTGGAAATATATGACCACACTAAAAGATCTTGTTCTATGTTTTAACTTTTTAACTGTTGAAGTAAACCTTCTTTATCCAAACAAAAAGCAGCTGAGATTTACTGTTTCACCACCTGTCTTCTTGTTCTTATTCTTTCTTTCATGAAATTACATTTAATTTATTTATCAATATGCAATCCTTAACAAACACTTCTTCTGTCTTTTGCCACAAGACTTAGCAGCAGAACTGGAAACTCCAGCTTTTCTTGTCTCTTTCTTTTCTTCACCCATATACGTTTTTAAACGTGAGATGTATATGGGATATATTTATTGATAATTTAATACATGTATTTTTCAGTTATTTAATTACGTAGCCCAAATCGCTGACCATATGAACAAAAAAACAAAACAAAAAACAAAAACAAATAATCTCCATTCGACTCCTAATAGCATTACCGCCGATGACGAATTTTTTTCCAAATATAAAAGCTGATTTCACATGCAGTATATCCGGAACATTAGATGAGCAGTAGCGAGAGATAATTTAGAGATACTTTATTCGTTGTACATATAATGAAAACTATTTCCGAATGCATTGTAATTTTGATATTATCCGCAAGGCAAATTATTTATTGAATACAATGTTTGATCTCTTGGTTCAGCTAGATCAATTTATATTCACAAAGGAAAAACATTATTTATGAAGACGGAATGTTTCTATGCATGGTTCAGCTATCATGTCTTCTCAGATGTCTAGATTAAGCATTTTCAATTTATAAAGTTTTATAGACATCACGTGTCAAATATATATATGAGCGAGCCTAAATGCACGGCGTAGCAAATTACAAATGGAGACATTGAAGGGTGGCAACTACTTGTAAATGTCAAATAATTCGTGATGAAAGCCAAAGACCATCTCTACAAAATAAAAACATTTTGTTCGTAGATTTCAAAAAGACCATGACCAAAACTGAAAGAAAAATCCGCATTCATACCTCAAAATGAGAAACTGTGGTCAACCCCCCCCCAC
>OVBI01000422.1:0-78728 GCA_900406495.1 Sisymbrium altissimum
TATATTTTTTATTGGGCGATTGACCTTTTATGAAATCAAACCGATCGAGAACAAGTATATGGTAGAGACAAATCCCACCTTTGATATGTCAACTCGCCGACCAAGACTAAGTAACCAAAATTCTTGAGAAGATGATCAATTCTTCTTCTCGTCAAGAGGTCAAGGGATCTTCAATGGCCGATTCAATCCCAACTGGATTTTCTAATTTGCCCCTTTTAGTTCAAAAAGCAATCTAACCTTTTTCTGTTTATTTAATGTCTCACTTTCACGTTTCAATCATGAATCAACAGATAAAGTTTCATTTGTTTATAGTTTCTGGATCAAATCATTAAATCCAAATCACTTTTATCAAATATAATCTATATATTATAAAGAAAACTCTTTCCAGGAAGGCAGGAGATGACTTCTATATCAATCCATATTTTATACACTGTTCCAGAGATGGGCCCACCAAAGCTATTCTGGAAGTTCAAAGCCATACCATTTTAAAATCAACACCTCTTTAATTAAAACCAACTATCTATTTTATTGGAAATTAAAACTACATTAAATGGAAAATCTGTTCATTCTTAAATGAAGTCTATATTTTTTTACTGTATATCACCTACAGTCCAAATCTTTAAACTTATAATGTTAGGTATAGTATTGAGTAGAAACCTAGAGACATGTATGGCACTATTTCTTTCATAATGCATCATCTCCTAACTTCTATATATATATATAAATTCTACACACTTTTAATGTGGAAAACTGTAAGCAAGAATGAAAATAGACAAAACAGAGAACTTTTAAAGAGAAAGTGCGTACAAGTAGAACAACCAAAAACGAAAAAAGTGCAACAGAAAGAAACAGAACCAAAAAAAAAAGTAACAAGGCTCAATCTCGCCGTGAGTTCATGCCAACTACCGATATTAGCGTTCGTATGCTTATTTCTCTGGAAATGAGTCTTCTCGTGGAAAAAGACACACTCAGTCAAGGGTTTGATAAGGAGTGAAGGTCGGCATCATTCAAACATGACGGAGCAATCTTCACCGGCTCAAGTATAAATCCCAATTTTCGGCATTCTTCTTCCAAAAGCTTTACCTGAGATGGACCGTCAGGACAGAAAACCACCACTGCTCCTCCACTTCCAGTGAACTTAGAAGCTGCACCGACCCTCCTTGCAACTTCCACCATCTCTATGTTCATTGCTCCTAAGCATTCGTCCCCAAACATCCTCCTACAGAATCATGATTTCATCACCAGACATGAGCATGAAGTTGTTATGTGTAGGATTCTAATTTCAAATCAGATATACCTCCGAAGGTCGAAGTTACGGTTCATGAGTTCCACGAGCTTGGAATGGTCCTTTTCGAGTAATGCAGTTCGACCTTGTTCAGCTAGATTTCCAACTTCTTCCATTGTTGTGATTATCAACTCATCACCATCTAACCATCTTTGCCGAACCCTACTATGTACCTGCAGTAGAAAGCAGAGCTAATATATAAAAAAAGAAAGAACACGTAACAAGGAGAAACCTGTACTGAATTATGCCTGAGTTCTAGTCATTAATGCTGAAACCAGCCAGCTAGCTTTCGAGTAAATGAATGTAGTGTTTAACAAGGAGAACCCAAATAAGCAGTAACCAGAAAGCGGTGAATGGTGCAGTGCATACCTTGCCTGAGTCGCTAGGATTCTCAGCATAGATGAGATGCAAAGGCGGAAGGAGAGTGATATCCATAGGAGTGTAAATCCCATGTCCCAATCTTTCCATGTGCTCCTTACTAAAATCCTGAAATAAGAAGATCATTGAAAGAAGTCACGAACTTGATGATGGAAGGAAAGATTGGTATAGATAGGCGAAAGCAGCGACTGACCATGTGAACAAGGCCACCATAGACCTGAGCGACCCGGTCTTGAAGACCAGCGACAATGCCAAGTTCTTTCTCAGCGTTGAGAACAAGGTTAGGACGAAGAGGCACTTTGATGAGATGCCTGACGTTGTAGAAGTCGAGAAGGCAGCTAAGAGCAGCGGAGACGATGGCGCTGGAACCAGAAAGCCCTGTCTGGAACATGAATAATAGAGCAGTATGAGCAATGTACATGTGCGTCGAATTCAGCTGCCTTAGGAGAATAGAAAGAAAAAAAAAAACACACACACACACATAAAACAGAGAATATACCTGCCTAGGGATATTGGTATCATAAGAAAGAGTGAAGTTGCGTTGATGAAGTAGAATGGCATGATCTTTGCAATAGCAACGGAAGACTTTACAAATGGCCATAAGCAACCTGACGCCACCGTAGTAACCTTCATTTTGCAAGCGGTGCAGCTATGTATCAAAAAAAATGGTAATTAGGTCGGCACAAGTCTGGAAACTAGTGAAGAACAATATCTAAAAATATGAAGCAATCTCAGCAGTAAACCAAGACAGGGATCCATTTCCAACTGACAAGGGATAACAATCCACACCAAAAATTTGGATCACATAAAAAAAAAGCACACACACACCTTTGCATTAATTAACATTCGAAACGATTTATTCAAATTAAAAGAAAAAAACACACACACAAAGACACACGTTTGCATTAATAACATTGGAAAGTAAATGCAAACACAAGTATAAGAATTGTACGAGATGGTCGAGAGAGTTGAACTGGACGAGATCGTGGAATGGATGCGGCTTTATATAGAGATGCTCCGATGGCTCCAGCTTCACCGAGGCCCAGAAGTTGCCGGTTGTGAAGGACATGGTTCGTCCGAAGTACACATCGCTAGGGTTCCCCAGGTATCCGATCCGAGCGAACGACCGATGCTCGATCGCCCCACTTGTCTCCCCGGAACCCGTATCCTGATCCATCTTCTCTTTCTTTCTTTTTTTATTCAACAAATGCCAACTCATCGTCGATCCATCGCATCCCACTCTATTTATCTTTTTTTGTTTTACCTTATTTTTCTACGAACCCTTGGGTCCCACTATATACTCCGTCCTACGCAACTCTAACGTCCTTTTGTTTCCATTAGTTAATCATTTAATTAAACTATCTCAGTTTTCTTGGTAGGATGTTTAAAAATCACCATACCTACTACTATTAACTACACTATTGTCCGCATTTTGAATTTCCTTACAGTGATGAGAAAAGTCGTTAAAATTTCTCTGTTTTAACGAAAAGATCCAAATGAGTTAACAACCATTTTTTACAACACTCTCTTATCTTTGGACTCCGATCAATCTAAAACCAGCCTCCATTTATGATTCGGCTTTCTGCTAACCGGTGGTAAACTGGTCTGGTTCTAATAAACAGAAACAAGCTACATACCAACCCCAAAACAGACAAACAACCCCAGAACAAAAACGTTGCGAAATAACACCTACTTCCCACGCAAACAACCGACTCCGTCACCGCAGATAGGCTCGCATTCGTCTCATAGACTGACCCAGCCATGTATCCGTAGAAGAGCGATCCGATGGGAATGTTTGTGATGAGTATGTTCTGGTTTACACCAACACTGTTGTGTCCAAACAGGTCCGAAGTTATTGAAACCGCAGCCGCGAAAACGAACCCTGAACTTAACCCGATAAGTGCCGTCGCAACTTGTAACAGCGCCGTCTGGTACGCCTTGGACGAGTACGCGAGGATGAAGAAGGCCAAAGGTGTTGGAAGCAGCGAAATGGTGAACCACCCTGTTCTTGTCAGGTAGTCTAGTTTCTTGCGTGTGAAGTCAGGTGCAGAGGAGAGCAATCTTCCCAAAAATGAGAAGGCAGAGAAGAGTGTAACCAAGGATTTTGCGTTTGAGCTGCTTTGTCCCAGAGACTGAGCGATCTGTCCTAAGTTGTTGCTGTAGACAAGACCAATCGTTCCCCCGCAGAAATACGCTATGTAGTATAGCCAAAACTCCAGCCTACGAACCAGCATCCCAAGAGAATGTTCATCTCCTAGCCGTCCCACTTTATCACAATCATCATCTGCGTTAATCTCCTCATGATCCAAGGCCACGCTTTTTAGGAAGTTGGGCTCCTCTACGTTAACCACCGCATAGCCAGAGCGGTGATGGTGGAAACAAGACTCGAGAGAACGGTGGATATAGTCGAGAAACGGGACGCACAATGGGAAAAGGAGAAGGAAAATGGCTCCGAGGAAATGCCAACGAGGCGATGAAGCTAAGTAGGTGTCAGAGGAAGGCAAGAGAAGGTAAAAGCATGTGATTAGGGCTAAGACATTGAAGACGATGAAGATTCGGGTTTCGTCATGAGTTCGGGTAGCATCGGAATCAGAGGAGCTAGTAGGGTTAGTAAGGACAGGCCAAAGGGCTAAAACAGAGACGAATAAAGGGATGAGAGAGTTAAGGAGAAGGTAAATGTCAGAGCTTGCTGATGATCTCCCACTAATTGCTTCATGGCCAAGGGTGTACAACGCAGCACTGATTCCATTGAAACTCACAACGAGAGACAAGGCGAGCGAATGGTTCGTCTCAAAGTGGCGAACGCAGAGGACGAAGCAGACGGTGTTGAACCAGCAGATGCTTAATCCAGCTAACGAGCAGCACACCAGAACCACAGAGTAGGGAAGATCGATTACGTCGGCGATGGCTAACCACTGGACGCCGTAGCCAACGAGCCCCATAGCAGCGGCGGCGAACAGGACAGCGGAGACAGGGAAACACGCAATGGCGAAACCGGAAGACCAACCCAATGCTTTACCCAAATCCGAAGCGACAGCCATGTAGTTAAGCCGAGATTGAGAAACCCCCATCGATGACTTCATGTCGGAAGAGTAGGCAGAGAAATCGAAGTTCGTCCCCGTGAATGCTTGAATCCAGATTGCCGCCACCAACACCGTCCATCTACGCCACCATTGGAGCATAGAATCAACACGCGGTGGCTGTGGAGGCGGAGACGGAGACTGTTTCCGCCGCATGGTATGTACATCCACCTTCGCCGTAGTTGTCGTCTTTGGGGGTTTCATTTTGCAGTCTCATAGTCATCAATCGGCTCACAGTTCTTTGCCTCTCTTTTTTCAAAAAAAAACGTCCGGCTTACATTTCTTTTTACTATTTTATAATTCCTTAGATTATTTACTACAGCTAATTAAGTTAGCGATATGTTAAAAAAGGATTTCTGATAATTAAATCTGACGGATGAAATTTTTCTTTTGGTTCTGATATTTATTTCTTTAACATTTTCTTTTGGTTCTGATATTTACTTCTATTAACAATTCCTTTTTTTGTTCTTGGGCCCAAAGAAAACTAGAGCAGGGACTTTTAAAAGTATTAAATGAATGTTTAAAAAAAAAAAACAAATTATAGACTTAGTAGAAATGGAAGCTAAAAAACACCAAACGGCTATAAATGGTATGGACCGTATGGTGGTACAGTTTCTCCGAGAGGAGAGGGATCGATTTCTATAGAGTTTTTTTCGGACTTCATCATCTTCCTCCTATACATTTCTCTCTCTTGTTTTTCCCTTTCTTTTGGGTTGGATTCTTCATCTTCTTCGAGATTTTAAAAGCACAGACAGAATCCTGATAATACTCAAAAAAAAATTTGTTGCTCTCTCTCTCTCTCTATAGGGTATAAGTGTATAACCATGTCTGATGGTTATAGTAAGAAGACGGATAATATTTGTGGACAGGTGAATTTCTGGGTTTTTGGGGTCATTCTTTCCCAACTGATTAGATTCAAAGGCTTTATATTTGGGTCTTTGATTCTTGATCAGTCCTGCTGCTGCTTCCTAGGTTTTTCTGTCTTATTAAACATCTCCTCTCTAATCAATTACTTCATTGCCTACACATCTTTCTTGCTATCGTGTCATTGTTGTTCTATTTATATAATGGTCCTTGAGAACCTACAGATTCTTGCATTCTTCAGAGGGATATTCATCTTTTAGTTTCTCTTGGTTATACAATTTTTTGTTTTTTTTTGTTTTACAGGAGGGTTCTCGAGCAGGCAAGGCCATGTCAAGGCTCAAATGTCTGGTGAGAGGACTCGATTTCAAAACATATATATTCCTCTTTACTCTCGTGCCTATGTCCATCTTCGGTATCTATTTGCATGGTCAGAAGATCACATATTTCTTGAGACCTCTCTGGGAATCACCTCCTAAACCATTTAACATCCTTCCGCATTACTACCACGAAAACACTTCCATGGAATTGCTCTGCCATCTTCATGGCTGGAAAATCCGCGACTCTCCCAGAAGAGTCTTTGATGCCGTCTTGTTCAGCAACGAGATCGATATGCTGACTATCCGTTGGAAGGAGTTAAACCCTTACATTACGCAGTTTGTGCTTCTCGAATCCAACTCAACTTTCACCGGGATCTCAAAACCCTTGGCTTTCGCACATAACCGCGACAAGAGGTTCACATTCGTTGAGCCGAGGCTTTCTTATGGGAACGTAGGAGGAAGGTTCAAGAAAGGCGAGAACCCGTTTGTGGAAGAATCATTCCAAAGGCTCGCCCTGGACCAGTTGATCAAACTCGCGGGTGTCAAAGAAGATGATCTTTTGATTATGTCCGATGTCGACGAGATCCCGAGCGGTCACACCATCAATCTGCTTAGATGGTGTGACGGATACCCACCGGTTCTTCACCTTCAGCTCAGAAACTACCTCTACTCGTATGAGTACTATGTCGACAGCAAAAGCTGGAGAGCTTCGGTTCATCTCTACAAGCCTAGGAGAACTCGGTACGCTCATTTCCGGCAAAGCAACCATCTTTTGACGGATTCAGGCTGGCACTGCAGCTTCTGTTTCAGGCACATCAGAGATTTCGTGTTCAAGATGAAAGCTTATAGCCATACCGACCGTGTTAGATTCTTACATTATCTTAACCCGAAACGAATCCAAGATGTCATCTGCAAAGGAACTGATCTTTTCGATATGCTTCCTGAAGAACACACTTTCAGAGAGATTATCGGCAAACTAGGCCCGATCCCGAGGTCTTACTCAGCTGTTCATCTCCCTGGATATCTGATCCAGAATGCTGACAGTTACAGGTACCTGTTACCCGGGAACTGCCTAAGAGAAACTGGCTGATGGCTAAAGGAAGGATCTCTCTACTTATCAGTCCTGTATAGTTTATTTAGTTAAATCTACAAAAACGGCTTTTAGCTCTTGTAGTTTTGTTCTCTTCTCTGTACTGTATATACAAATTACTAGAGACTTGGATTCTTTTTGTAATATTACGGATCTATGGGAACAGTTGCTGGAAACAAAACTTGACGATCCTATTATTACATGTCTGAAGTTGGAAAAACAGACTAGTGTTTAGATAAGAAAATGGCATCTACCTTGGAAAAATGGGGTTTTGCAAGCTTTTATAAGCAAGAGAGTGTTTTTTTACTCAAGGGCAAAAGACGATCCTAGGGAGATCTGTTCGATGTTGTTCCTTCGACTGCTTCTTTGTAGCTTATTCGGTAGTTCCTCGTAGTTTTTTATTTGCTGCAGAACCACAACACAGTGAGATTCAGTTTACTCAACGAGATGACGATAGATATTTCTTCAGCTTTTCAATGCGATGAAAAGAGAGAGAGAGAAGAAGCATTATTAACCTGTTTGTTCACGGAGGGTGAGACTAAGGAGACGGCTTGGTGGATATGAGTCACCTTGATGGTACACTCAGTTGAATCAATAACATCACCTTCAGACGACTCAATGGACCGGAATTTCTCCTCCACTGCCAGGTGTATAGCCTTGTCCATCTTCCGTTTCATATATTCAAACCAAACATCAGAATCAGACACGTCACAGAACAAGGGTCGTCTAATGATTCAAGAAACGTTATCGACAAGATTACCAGGTTAGCGAGATCAGCTCCGCTGAAATCTTCACAGTTCATCTTTGCAATGGCATCCAGATCAACACTAGGATCTATGGGTTTCTTCTTTGCAATAGCTTTTAGGATTGAGGCACGCTCATCCGCGTTAGGGAGGGGTACGTACACAAGATTCCCAAACCTACCCGGTCTCAAGAAAGCGGGATCAATTACATCTGGCCTGTTTGTAGCTCCGATCACATATACATTATGCCTCTCTCCACCGTCCAGCTCAGTAAGAAACTGTGGACATCAGAATTGATTTAATCAACGCTTGAGTAAGATTTACGGTTCAAATCAATTTAACCAACAAAGCCTTTATGTTATTACCTGGTTCAGAAGTCGTTCAACAACCCAAGCACCTTCTCTGCCACGACTTGTCGTCATAGCATCCACCTGAAATTCAAAGACATGACTCAAGTATAAGAAGAATAGACTGTTCAAGTATTAAACTTGCATAGCTTGGAGAATCATCGCAAGATTATACATTTGCGTTTTACCCACTGACTAAAGACTGTTCAAATATGAGGAATACAAACCTCATCAAAGAAGAGTATACATGGCGAGCATGTCCTGGCGCGCCGAAACAGCGTCCGGATAGCAAGCTCGCTTTCTCCAACGTATTTATTTAGAACTTCTGGACCCTGAAAGCCAACGATAGAAGATAGAAAACCACATTATTCAGGAACGTTCACACGCAAAGCAAAATCCAGAAAACCTGACATGAAAGTCAAACCTTGATGTATATGAAATTAGCTCCTGCCTCGTTTGCAACTGCCTTTGCAACCAACGTCTTGCCACAACCCGGTGGTCCATAGAGCAAGAAACCTGTCTCTAAGCTCGCCCCAAAAGCCTAAAAAGATTCAAAGCGACACATTCAGACCTCCATGGAACAAGCAAGTGATCTTGAATATGTAACGGTGGCAAGTGTTTTATTACTACCTTATAGATCTCAGGATGTTTGATAGGTCTGATTATGTAATTGTTGAGTTCACTCCGTAGATGGTCAAGTCCACCAACATCGTCCCATGTGACATTAGGCACGGTAGAGAATCCTTCTCTAGTTAAAGATCCCTGAATTAGCTTCACTGCTTCCTGGTGGAGAAAAAACAAAAAAAAAACACAGAGTCAGGAACCAAAGAGCAGAACGTTGTAATCATTGAAGAAGTAGAGAAAAGTAAACTCATATCAGGCATCCGATTAACACACCTCGAAATCAGACATTCTGACAAAGAGCTTTTCCAAATCTTCTTCCGACCAGGGCTGCCTAAGCCAAGATTTATCATCTAGGCCGTCACCGGACAGTTGCGATTTTCTTGAATCCTTGACTCTCTTTATGCCTAGTCTGCCAGCCATGTTAGCTACACCTTCCAAATCGGCTCCGACAAAACCCGGTGTTAAACGAGCTATTCTTTTCAAATCAAAGGAGCCTTCTAGTGTAAGTCTTTGGACAACAACAGAGAGTATCTCAGCCCTGGCATCTTCATCTGGAACGCTAAGAGCAATCTCACACTCAAAGCGCCCAGTTCTCCTCAGAGCAGGATCAAGAGCATCAGGCCTATTTGTAGCTCCAATGACGAGGACATATCTAGCACTAGAATCAGGATCGTTTTGCTCGCCCTTGTTACGAGGGCCATCCATACAAGTCAATAACTGCGTTACTATCCGCTTCTCCATCTCCCTTTGCTGGTTGTCTCTCTTTGATCCAATGGCATCAATCTCGTCGATAAAAACAATCGAAGGAGCAGTCCTATATGCTTTAGAGAAGAGCTCTCTAATATTCTCTTCAGAAGCACCTGAGAGCACACTGTGATTAGTACAAGAGTCATTATTAACTAAGGGAGGCCAAAACACGAGAAAAAAAGAAGAAATGAGAGTCGATACCAGAAACACCAGAAACGACTTCTGTGGCAGAAATCTGATAAAACGGAACACCAACTTCATTGGCAATGGCATTGGCCAGCTGGGTCTTTCCACAGCCAGGTGGTCCATGGAATAGAATCCCGCTTGGTGGCTTCACTCCCATCTTCTTAAAAGGTGCAGGATTGAGAAGCGGGAATAGAACATTCATTTCCAATTCATCCAACACTTTACTAATCCCACCGAAATCTTTAAAAGTAGGTCCTTTATTGCCCTCAACAACTTCCACAACGCCATCACCAGTGGTTCCACTAAGGGAACGAGAGACTCTAGCCTCCTTTCTCAAGCCCATTGTGGTCATATTGCTCCTACCTTTGTTGGTCACAGTCTCAACTTCGACATTCTTTTCCGCAGGCGGTTTCTTGGAGGAGCTGTTCATCTTAGCGTAGTTATCTCGTAGACTGTCGTTGATCAAATCAAAGCGCGGACTCAGCTTCTCGCTGTATATGGCGTCCTCGGAAGTGGAGACATCGACACTGTCTTCCGAAGAAGAAGAAGAAGGAGACACTGAACGCTCCTTATGTCTCCTCTTGAGATGCGATTGCTCCGCTCGCTGCAGCTTCTCCTCTTTGTCATCAACACGTCTCTGTTTCTTCCTCTGGTCAGCACCAACAACGCCACTGTCGTCGTCGTCATCCTCTTGGTCTTTCACGCGCTTGCTGTTCCGGGCACTAAGGACGTGTCTGACGTTGAGCAGAAGCACTTGCCTCGTCAACCTCGCGAAATTACCGTACTTGGAACGGAGATCATCGACGATATCCTCCGCCGTAACTAAATCCTTCGCGCACGAATCCATAACTTGACTCAGATATCTGCGATTAATTCCTCCGCCCATGCCTCCGCCTCCGCCGCCGCGACCTCTCCTCACCATCCTACTGTTGCCGTTACTAGGGCTTCACTGGTGAAAAGGAAGTGCGGCTAAACTCTGGCTCAGAGATGAAAAGTGTGTTACTCTTTATTTATTTGGGGGCAATTATGGTATTTTCAGACTCTATGTTCTAAATCGCGGGCGTCTTGGACATTTGGCGCCCGAGAAAACGTGATTCGCTAACCGAGTTTCAGCCGCCGAGACTGTACAATGACAAAAATCTCCCGAGTCTTTACGTTAAACGCGTCCTCAAACCTAAAAATATTTCTCAAATTGGGCCCAGTATTATAAGGCCCACCAAAACTGTTTACGAAAACCTCTTCTGTCTTAACTAATTAACTTTCTCCACAACACACATTTTTAATTAATAAAGCCCAATGGGCAAGGTTACATACGGATTCAACATCCCTAGTTATAAATGAAGCCCATCAATTACCCAAATACCGAAATATAACCGTTAAGAGTTAAGTAAGACCCTTGAGCCGAACACAACAGACAAGGCAAGTGTAGTACACAATATGTCTTTTTGAATTACAAATACAATCAAGTGAAGATTCCGAAATTGAAATGATTTATTCCCGGAATACTTAAGCAACGTTCCGGGAATCCGACAGAAAACTGATCGCCTGGGAATTAGCTCAAGTAAAATTATCACAAAGATATGACTTGAGCTTGGTAGACTTTTCAAGTTTTCTTATTTATACACATTCCTGCTTTTGCCTCCTCCTCCTTCTTCTCTGGCATTTCTCTGAGAAACGGCCATTTCATAGGTTCTGCGTTTAGCAGCCAATGATCCAATCACAGCCATCCAATCCAATTCAACAAGCTCTCCTGAGAAGCTAACTGCAAAAACCCATAATCAGGATCCAAGTTGCAATCTTTCACTGATCATTAAAGCAAGTGAAGAATGGTTTTTGTTTTTCTGAAAATGGATCTTACAGTGAGTAAATCAGGGGGCGTCCCCAGATCTGCATTCTCTAGATCTGAAAGCGCGAAACCATCTAATTCCCCGAAAGTTCCGAGGCTAGGATTAGGGAGAATCTGGTTCTCCCAATGAGCCGACGCTTCAATGCTTTCGTTGCATGTTAAGTTATCTTCACTGAGGTCTACAGCGACATCTTCTTCCATTCGAGCTTTCTTGGACCACATCCTCCCTAGAGCAGCTTCTGGAATGCTGTCCAGTCCCTGGTTTAACCAGAAGAAAAAGATAAAAACACCGACTTTAGTAATTAGTCTCTAGAAAACAAAGCCAATGACTTTTTTGTGTGGTTACTAACAAATAATATTCACCTCAGCAAATGAATCAAACATCTTGTCACCATCAAAAATGTCTTCATCTTTAGCAACACCATCCACAGGTCTAGGTGGTGTAGGAGTATTCGTCATGGGTGTTGTTGGGCCACCTCTTACCCCGGAACTCTCACCTTCATCCCCTAGTTTCTGCTGTTGATATGTGATCTTTGAAACGACATAGTCTCCTATCTCCTCTCCTTCCGTACCTAGATGGTACTGGTGCAAAACCCAGTTTGATTTCTCGGGCTTTGATCCCTTTCTAGCGCTCTTGTAGAGCACCATTATCTTCTTGCAACCCCTTTGCACTCCACTAAGAAACACAGGCTTGGTTCTGCCTGTCTTGTGCCAGCGAACTGGTTCCTCGTTCTGGCATGTCGGTGTAATCTTTCTGCGTTTCCTCTGTCCGGTTCCATATGCTTGCACCGTCTTGTGAAAGAAGAAGGCACTTACTCCATCTTTGTTTGCACCTGAGGAAACATAGCTCAAGGAGTAAATAAACATGTAGAGTCGTAACTCGTAACTCAGGGAGATTCAAAAGAAGATTTAAGTAATTCTAGTTTCGATTGAGGAACAACAGCAACTATGAGCCTAATGATCCAAATGTGGAATCTTAAAGTTATTATCATATCATATACCAGGAAGGTTTTCCGGGTGAGTGTAATTGATTCCAACATCTTCAGTGACTGGCCGAATAAACTCTTCGATAAGGACGTGCGGTTCTGAGCCACCAATCCCACATTTAGCTTCCAGGAATTCGATGATGTCCTCATCAGTTGGCTCGAACTTGACACCTTTAGGAAGGCCAGGCCATGGAATCAGCACCTGAAAACCGACAAACAAACCGATAAATCAGCAGTTTGTAAGCAAACCGATTGAGAGGAAGTGTGCGCCTTCACTCACATTGCTGTTGTCGATGCGGTAAGAGCAGTTGGGGCATTGGATAGAAGCTCCACAGTCTTGAATCTGCAGAGCTGAAGAGACAGACGCATTCTTCACTTTGGTAGCGATTCCTCGGCCATCTACAATCCAAGCACTGTAATATAAATAAAGTTGGGAGTTTTGTTACAAGGAAGAAACAATTGCAGAGGATAAACAGCTGCTCTGCTCAACATGAGAGAAACCATCTTCGCAGTCAAGACAAGAAAACACCGATTCGGTTTGCTTCTTCAAAAGCAAAAACTGTTGCCAGAGGCAGATTAAGAAACTTCACAGATACGCAGAGCAGAACAAGTCCATATTTAGAAACTGAAAGCAAATAGAGGCCGATACAAGACAATGCCCAGATTAGAAGAACAAGCTCAACTTATAAAATTTCAATCTTTCAGGTTTTGCTAATTTTCAGGAAAACGATAATCATAAAAATCTCAGTGAAACAAAAAATCGTTTCTTTCCGCGAAACTAAACCTAACCAGGGGATGAAGTGGGAGATTGTAAACGTTTGAGAAAATCGATTCAGATAAACGAAATCTGGGGGCTGAAAGAGAAGCCTACCTCGCCATGACTCCCACCACCAAGAAAGCGAAAATCGCCGAGAGAGAAATATATAGATGGAGAGAGAAAGAGAGGAGGAAGCTTTGAGGAACTCCACTAGGCTAAGTAAAATGGACTGTAGAGTGAACGCGTGAGGACAAGAGCTCAAGACCGAGTCTACCGTGAGCGGGAGAGTGGAGTTTCCCAAGTGCCTCGTACGTTCCGAACCTACGCTTCGAGGAAAGCTTCTCAAGAACACAATTGACGAACCTCAGCTTCGGAGGAGACTTTGTCTTGACTGACCTTGACTCAGGGATATTGCTTCGGGTACGAGCCTTGGCTTCTTAATGCTTCTATGCAAACGCCGAACCACTTACGAGCTTCGGGAATCGAGCTGAATGGCTATTTTGTAAATAGGTGATTTGTGTAGGGCCAGACTACCTTGCTCACCAAGCCAAATAGAAAAAACACATATTTTACCCCTAATTTCGTATTCATTTTCATGTTTTAAAATAGAACAACTACTGTTGTAAGCAAAAAAGTAGTTTTTTTTTTTCACCTGGGCCACAAAAGTTATATAGACAATGATGATGAAGATATGGGCCATAAAAGGTTTTCACGATCAAAGAAAACCCGATACATTTTGTTTTTGACGGTCAAGCACAAGAGTCAAACGTTACAAAACATGACCGTGACGTCTATCTCTCTCTTGCTCTCTTCTGTGTAGTGCAAGGATAGCTAGCTCCAAGTTCAAAACATAGACACCCGAGTCATTTTTGACTCTTGAGAAGTTGATGATAATGAGATCTCGCCTTATTATTGTTGTTGTTTTTTTTTACTTATTACGAAAAAAAAGGGATCAGTGATCTCCGTAAAGAACCTTGCGTGGATCAAGCTGTCCGCTGCAGTAGCTCGATGAGACGATAGAGAGTTCTTGCCTGCCTTTCCACTCTTCACAAGGCTTTAACAAAACCGGTGGTTCGATAGCTCCAGAATCTACACAAAGCATCGTCTTGTAATCTTCATCCCCCATATCAGCTATGCTCTTCGCCTTTTTGTCCCACGGGTTCCACACAACTGCTCGTTTTCCATGTCCAATCCATTAGAAACCAAACTCAAACAAAAGGTCTCAGAAGAAGAAAGCATAGTATTTTTTAATGTGCGCACCTGCATTGGGCATGCCTTCCTTTCGCAATTCGATGGTTCTTTTTCGCTCATGGTCTATGACAGCAATCTTGGTTGGGGTGTTCAAGTACACTCTATCGACCTGCAACCGCACTGACTCTGTATCACACAATCTTATAGGCGTTTGAAAAGCTTAAGGGGGAAACAATGGCTGACATTACTTACCTCACCGTCAAAGGTAATTGCGTCTGCTTGCTCGGTGAATCTTTCTTTACCCATCAAGTTGTCTAGATAATCAAGCGTCTCCAGACCCTCAACCCGTACTTCACTGCGAATTCAATACCCACACATGATGAATTAATTACTACCACTCAGAGAAAGGACGCAATCTTAAAGGAGAGGAAAATCAGATGGGAAGAAGAAATTTGAAAGGCACACCACACCTTATGTCAGATACATATAAGTAGTTTCGAAGTGCAAACATAAAAGAGAATGCCTTTGAGTCAATGTTCCTCACACGAGGGATCAAAGTAAGTTTCCCAAGGCTGATAGAGATGCGAACACGGAGTTCAAAGCTGCGCAAATAACACCGAGGAACTATGAAGTTAGCCTAAGAGATGCTATTAACGAAGCACAGGAGAAACTACAAAACCATAGGAAAGCATGAGCAACGAGAAAAAGATGTGGCTGCAAGATTCGATGTTTTGAGCTTGGTCAGAGTGTAAAGTTATAAAGCTCTCTCCCACACACCTGTGAGGCCAGATCTTGAGGTCATCTTCCGTGGACTTCAATATCAGATCAACCGATGATTGTTTGTTAGCAGGAGGCAGAGGCGAAGGATCCTCATCAAGTGACCAAAATCTGTTCCGGGCAAATCCATGTCGTTCGAGTCCACCATAGTTTCCAAACTGCGAAGAGGTCACGGTATAATTGTTGATGGTGGCACGGGAATATTGGAGAAGGTTTATCTTAAAGTGATGTGAGATGCCAAACCTGTGGAAAGCAAACAGGTATTCCTCCTCTGATGGTCTTGGGTGGCTTATACTGAGCCTAAATAAGACACAGCAAATAAAAAACTAGTTAAAACATGCTGCTTCATTGCTTCTAATGCCACAGGATACATAGTGCAAAGGAACATGGATTCATCTTAATCAACATATCAAAGTTACGCATGACAGAAAATGAGGGAAGCTAGGGATGGAGCAATAGTTGGGAAATGAGGAGGCCAAAAATCTTAAAGCCCTTATGGGGGTTAGAGTTAAGTGAGTGAAGGCAGCAATGGTTTGATGAGAGCGTACCTTAGTGCTCATAAAAAGAAGTTCTTCCCTCCTTTCATTTTTCCAAGAAACCACTTGTCCTCCAAATAGAAGCACCTGAAAAGAATATGTAAACGATTCACAGAGTTGTGCATTAAAGAAGGCAGGGTCAACCAAAGTTGCACAAAGAATAGGGAAGAGAAAAGAAGAAAGAGTAAAACCTCAGCAGTAGATCCGCGAGGCTCAGTCAAAATAATCCGGGAGGAACCATCAACATCGTTGGGAAAATTCAAAGGCATTCCTTGATTCCTTGCTTGTCAAGAATGAATGGATTGATTCGTTGTCTACAATCTTCCCTGTAGTAACTAGAAAATCCACAAACACCAAATCTATCACGAATTTATTATATACACAACAAACACCAACCGTTTACCAAACTCAAAAAAATATCTGACTAAGCGAGAGTATACAGAGAGAATATACGGACAAAACTATCAATTAAAAACGAGTATATATAATATAATATTAAAGAAACAATACTCGAAACCGGAATCAATTCCGCAAAAAGGGGAAATCCACAATCGAAGCTTACATTAAAAAATATGTATCGGCAGAGAATCGAACACGGTTAAATCAGATATGAACAAAAAAGGGAAAGATTCTGCTTACGCGTTGGATCCGATATGCGACAAAAATATCAAACGATCCGCTTTCGATTTCAACAACTTCCCACCCAGACTCTACGCCTTTCCTCACCAATCCAAATCGATCAAATCAATCAATCAACTACACGATACCTACACACACACGCGCGCACAACACATTTATTGACACCAGCGTCATAATAATAAACAAGAAAAGCAGCTCAAATGTGCACGAGAGTGAGAAAGAGATCAACAGGGGAAGAGATCAGAGACGTATTGAACAAGATCGAGAGAGAGAGACGACGCAGTGGAAAATGCTGACCTTGCTTCTTTGACAAATGGCTCACAAATTTGGATTTTATGATGAGTCAGAGCTTTTAAGAAGAAGAAAGACGACGACGAAGAAGACGAAGGAGGATCCCTTTTTCCCGTATTTGTAGTCCAGAGAGAGAGCTCTTCCAATTCTTTACAACAAACACCCCCGATACTGCCACGTGTTTTCTTTTTTCTTTCCTTATTACTTAACAAATCTTTATTTATTGTACATTAATTCTTATGCTTATCCTTGTTGGTTCTATTTTAATAAACAATCAATGCAACAAATTATATATCAAGTTGACCAATCACAAACATGATATGAGTGATGGACCTGCCTCGTTCGGGCCCAGGCCCAATTTGTTTTTAAGTAATGTCGACGTGGTATGATGGTCTATTGGCGCTTTGTTTTTCTCTCCCTTTTCCGTGGATGCACGCCGATATGACCACGATGAGCAAGAAAATTTAGGAAAAACCGGATCTACAAGTCCAATTCATGGGCCAAATATGTATTTTATTCAAATTCCAAACAAAAAAAAAAGAAAAGAAAAGCCCAAACTATCCTACGAATTGAAAACCGACAAAAAAACTCTAAACCAAGCCTAATGGAAGAGAACAAGTATTGAATTGACAGATACCAAGTAAAACTGAATATTTATTCATGTGCGAAGTTAGTCACCAGACCGGACTCACCACTAGATCGACCCAATGTACTGTAAATTTATATGCTATATATCACGTTCCCATTTATGGGGTTTTTTTACTTTTCATTTTAACCACTCCTTCTAATTGTTAAACCAAATACTGCGAATACTTTGATCTAATTTGAGTTGGGAAATTGAAAAAGACAGAAATGAAATATCCACATATATAACTGACTGGCATAATAAAGCAGATGGGACCATGTTGTTTACTGTGAAATAAAACGGTGGACTCTAAATTGATTGGTACCACGACTTAGGTTCATACGTACATCCACATGTTTTTTAAACCACCCTTTTATACCATCCATACATTTCCCGGCCCTCATAGTTCAAATATAGATCTTCCAACCAATAAAAAAATTATTTATTTTGTGGTCAGTAGTAATTTCTTATGTTCGTAGGTAAAGTTTGAATGAAATTATTTTATCTATGGCACAATTTGAAACAAAAAAAAAAACACTGTCGGCATAAAAAACAATTTTCAAACAAGAAATTTTACGATAAACCCGACGACCCCTCTTCTAAATAACCATTTACATATTACCATTAGAATCCAAAAAACAAACGTGACACATGATAATGAGGATTGAGGAGACAGAGTAGTATTAGATTGATTTAACACTCTTACCAATAGGGGAAGAAGGAGAGAAATATAAAAAAGCTAGGAACTGTCGTGTACTTGTGCAATTCTAACAAATGGCAGAGGATTTGTGTACATTTTCAAGCTTCTAACCATAGATCGATCTTTAAGGCCAAGAAGATAAAGAGTCCCATATTATGCTTATAATAACTCCATATCCGAGACTTCTGTCTCCGCTTTTCGCTGCCAAGTCTACTCCTGAATCTTCATTGACCAGAAAACTCAGAGATTACTCCGCTTCTTCTTCTTCTTCTTCTTCTTCTTCTTATCCTTGGTTGTTTCTGAGACGGAACCGTAGATTAGATGGCTTCAAGCTCAAGTCAGCTACAGTTCCAGGAGATGTGGAATCTGGAGGTTTGGTTAAAGGGCTGAAGCTAGGAGGCATGTTCGGAGTCTGGTATCTTCTCAATATCTACTACAACATCTTCAACAAACAGGTTCCCATCTTCAAGAAGAGAGTCTTTTCAGAGATAATAATTGGACTTGTAGATCCGGTTTCTCCTAAACTTTCTTGCTCATCCAGGTACTTAGGGTTTATCCATATCCGGCGACTGTAACAGCATTTCAATTAGGATGTGGAACGTTGATGATAACAATAATGTGGCTCCTCAAACTCCATCCTCGCCCAAAAGTTGCTCCCTCTCAGGTAAATAAATGATTCTTTCTGACTAAGTCCTAAAAACAGAGAGATTCTATTGTAATCGTCTGTTTCCTAAATATTTCGTTGACAATCTCCAGCTTCTCGCGATCGTTCAACTAGCGGCAGCTCACACACTAGGCAATTTGTTAACAAATGTGAGCTTGGGAAGAGTAAACGTCTCTTTCACCCACACAATCAAAGCGATGGAGCCTTTCTTCACCGTCTTGTTCTCTGTTCTCTTGCTCGGTGAGGTAAGCAAAACATAGACACACTGATCCGTAAGGGTTGCCAACGAGATTAAAAAAAAAAAAAAAAAATTTTTTTGATTCTCTTAATTTCCTGCCAGAGAAAAACTTGACCTACGCAATATAGTTATATCAGCGGACTTAGCCTCGAATTTTGTTGACTTCTTACTGATGATGTCTCTGTTGAGTGTCAGTGGCCGAGTTTGTGGATTGTTTGTTCCTTGTTACCAATCGTCGCCGGCGTTTCTTTAGCATCTTTCACAGAAGCTTCTTTTAATTGGTATGAACAACAAATCAGAGTAATCTTCTTGGTAATGAACTTATTAGTCATGGTTTTGATTTGTGTTTTTTTTTTCTTTCGAATAAACCAGGATTGGTTTCTGCAGTGCAATGGCATCTAATGTAACGAACCAATCACGCAATGTTCTCAGTAAAAAGTTCATGGTTGAAAAGGTAGACTGAATAAACCCTCTCAAGAAACCAAGCTTGTTTTTCTTAATTGAAATCTATTAATGTATTATATATAATGAAACAGGAAGCTTTGGACAACATCAACCTTTTCTCTATAATAACCATTATCTCCTTTGTCTTACTGGTTCCTGTAGCAATCCTCATCGATGGGTTTAAGTTTACTCCTTCACAGTTGCAAATCGCTGTAAGTGAAAACATAAACCGGTTTAGATCTCCAACATATAAAAGCAGATCAATAACGTATTGGCTTTGTTTGCGGTTGCTTGGCAGACAAGTCAGGGTTTGTCTGTAAAAGAGTTTTGCTCCATGTCTCTTCTTGCTGGTGTTTGCTTGCACAGCTACCAACAGGTTCGTCCTTATAGTTGAGTTTCAAAATAATTGTACAGATAGGATTAGTTAGCATTTGGTAGTGCAGTTCCAATTAGCAACTTAGGCATTAACGGCGTTTTAAAATTCACAATCCCGGTTCAGGTCTCGTATATGATCTTAGAGATGGTGTCTCCAGTGACACACTCTGTTGGGAACTGCGTGAAGCGTGTGGTGGTAATTACATCATCCATTCTTTTCTTCCGAACTCCAGTCTCGCCACTTAATTCCATAGGTAACTTAACAAACAATTAATAACTAGTATATATATATCAGATTTATTACATTTGGTTCATTGAATCTTCACTTTTGATGATAATTAAGCAAGATTCTATTGTACAATCCGTTAACACAACAGGTACAGCGACTGCACTAGCTGGAGTTTACTTGTACACGAGAGCCAAGAGAGTGAAAGTCAAACCAAACCCAAAAACTTCTTGAAGATTTTTGTTTTGTTGGTTTTGAACCTTAGAAGTTGTACCTTGTATATATGAAATCATAGAAGCTCTTTGATTTTCATTTCACCCTATTTCTATCTATATACCTTTTTTTTTTGCCCCCTTATATGAGTGACATTTCATACAACTTTTCACCATTCAATATAATCTTTGAACCAGCAGAAATCGGTTTTCATTTAATTTTGTTTACCATCTGCAATAGTTAATTATAAGAAGAATTGAAATATTTTGGTGTTGAGTCCTTTTGTTTGAATCAATCATTTTAAATAAAATAAATAATAAAAATGTATATCGAGCCTTGAAGTTATATAACGGGCCTTGAAAAGAAAGTACATTGGGTTCAGAAAAGGCCCAAAGAAAAGAGAAGGAGGCGGCTCGTTTTAGGTAAGAGATATTTATTTTGGTGTTTTGATGGTGGAAGGTTAGTTGGTTGGTTTATAAACCTAAACGGGACGCGGTACGGTGCACATCCTCCTCGTGTTGTTTTTTGCTTCTACTTTCTCTCTCTTGCTCGACGCTTCTTCGTCTTTGTGGCGTAGATTTTTAGAGAGAGAAAAAAGGAGGAAAAACAACAAAAAAAGTATCTCAAATCTCTCTCTCTCTCTCTCTCAGTTCAGAGATTTTGACCGGGTTTCCACCTTTCCCTTTCCTCCGTCGCGGCCTCTTGAAATCAGGTACGTCTTCCTCCGTTGAGAAAACTTCCTCGCTCGCCGTCGTGAGTCCTTATTTGATTCGCCGCCTCGGTTTCTGTTTCAATTTCTGTCGGTTTTTAGATCGAATCCCGTAGTTTCTTACGTCGAATCCAGATCTGTGAGATTGTGGAGGATTCTATCCAATTTGGATGATTCCAATTAAAACCGAATACATAGATAAGTATTGGGAAAATGATTCGAGTAGGTTGTTTGCGTTTGAAGGGGATGATTTTGGCTTTGTGACGTGTACATAGTGAATCTAATGTTTGTTCAATTGCAGAAGGTCTTTGCTATGGCTGCTACCGCAACTGCTCCTTCTGCAGTCCGTTACGCACCTGAAGATCATTCCCTCCCCAAGCCTTGGAAAGGCCTTGTGGATGATCGCACTGGCTACTTGTACTTTTGGAACCCTGAGACCAATGTTACTCAGTACGAGCGACCAACCTCCTCTCTACCTCCCAAGTTTCCTCCTCCATCTGTCAGCTCCTCCGTTCAGGTTCAACAAACTTCTTCCAGAGCTACTGCTCCTTATGCGGATGGTGATAAGTACCCCAGAGTCGCTGACGTTGCTCCTAAGCTCGAGTCCGCCTCCAGGTTTACTGAGGTACCGACCGTTTTTTATTCATAATACTGTTTTTTTTGGATTTCTTCTGTATTTGCATTAACTTGATCCTTGTTTTGAGAACTAAAATTTTATGTTACAGGTTGGCAGGAATGGAGCGCCCTATTTGAATGGTGCTGCTAATGGAGTTGCGAGTTCTGCATATGGTGCGTCTGCCAGAGGTCCTCCTCCTTCTTCAGCTCCACCAAATGATATTTCTCCGGAGGCCTACTGCCGCCGTCATGAAATTACTGTCAGTGTAAGTATCTGCCAACTTATTTGAAAGTTTGTGTGTCGTTTTGATCTCATATTTTTACCGCGTTGAACTGCTTCTATTTCATGTAATTTGAAGAAGTTGACTCTGTTTGATTTTACTTTAGATCAGCTAGATGGGGGATGCATTTATATATATTTATTTTAATTACTGAAGCAGTAACTGATATCTTTATTTTCCCATTTATTCAGGGGGGCCAAGTACCAGCACCTCTAATGTCCTTTGAAACTACTGGTTTTCCTCCTGAGCTTCTGCGCGAGGTATGAGTTTATTGTTATGGTAAATCGAAGCCTGCAAACTTTTTTTCTTAGTTATAAATGCTCTACTAATAAGCGGGGTCTCATGTAGAGTCTTATGCTGCTATCTGATTTTATGGAGCTAGCTCGCTTTTCCTAGTATTAGACTTTTTTTGTCACCAAGCTAAAATCGCCCTAGGTTTAACATTTTAGAGTCAAAGTTTTATGCCACATGCACCCTTTTTCTCTTTTCTTTTTTTGTTTTCCCCAGGTGCGATGTTTGCTCCTGGAAGGAGCTAATGTCGTACACTGTGCCACTTCTTTGAGGTCCTTGCAAAATATTTGGAGTGGCCTTTATGCTGGACCAAATTTTTTGGGAAGGGCTTCCGAAATCATGCAAGCTTGTGGCAGGGCCTGTTAATGGTGTGATGATTCATTTCACCACCGGGTCCAGACAGAAGAAGAGGCGTCCTCCTGCTGCAGGTTTCATCAGTAATCTTATGCCGCCTGCAAATGGGGGATGGTGCTTCTTCTGACATGAGCCACCACTCCATAAGCCAAAACGAACCTTGGTGCTCTTCTTCTCATAGGACCCCTCCTGGTTTTCTGCTTTTAGGTACTGAATGCAGGTTTCTCTGCTCCAACTCCAATTCAAGCGCAGTCGTGGCCAATTGCGATGCAAGGTAGGGACATAGTAGCCATTGCTAAAACTGGCTCGGGAAAAACTTTGGGTTACTTAATTCCTGGCTTTATGCATCTTCAACGTATCCGGAATGATTCGCGAATGGGCCCAACCATCTTGGTATTGTCTCCGACGAGGGAGCTGGCTACACAAATCCAAGAGGAAGCTGTTAAATTTGGAAGGTCTTCAAGAATTTCGTGCACGGTAAGTAGAGGTCTCTGATCTTAATAAAGTGTTAGCATGCTACTTGTCTTGTACCCTTCTAATGTATTCCAAATGCGTGGTCTTCTTATGTTTTTTACAGTGCCTGTATGGTGGTGCACCAAAGGGTCCTCAGTTGAGGGATTTAGATAGAGGAGCAGATATCGTGGTTGCCACTCCTGGACGATTGAATGATATCCTTGAGATGAGGAGAATTAGTCTGCGTCAAGTATCTTATCTTGTGCTAGATGAGGCAGATAGAATGCTGGACATGGGTTTCGAACCGCAGATAAGGAAGATTGTGAAAGAGATTCCCACTAAGCGTCAAACCCTTATGTACACAGCTACATGGCCTAAGGGAGTCAGGAAAATTGCAGCTGACTTGCTTGTTAACCCTGCTCAGGTCAACATCGGTAACGTCGACGAGCTTGTGGCTAATAAGTCGATTACACAGGTATGGCTTAAGTTTGATTCCATTGCTACCATGGTCTCGATTCTGCTGACCATTTCGGCAAAATTCGATCTAATTGTTCTGCTTTTTTCTGGACACAGCACATTGAAGTGGTAGCACCAATGGAGAAACAGAGGAGGTTAGAGCAGATACTGAGGTCTCAGGAACCGGGCTCAAAGGTGATAATATTCTGCTCAACCAAAAGGATGTGTGACCAACTAACTCGCAATATAACCCGCCAATTTGGAGCTGCGGCTATACATGGAGACAAGTCGCAGCCTGAGAGAGACAGTGTTCTGAATCAATTCCGCAGTGGCAGGACTCCGGTTCTTGTTGCAACTGATGTTGCTGCTCGTGGACTGGACGTAAAGGACATCAGGTACATTAATTATACAATTTATCCAAATTCGTATTCTTTTAGATAAACATTATATACCTTTTAAGTTAAACACAATTTTGTTGGATCACAGGGCTGTCATAAACTATGATTTCCCTAATGGAGTGGAAGACTATGTTCATAGAATCGGAAGAACAGGAAGAGCTGGAGCGACTGGTCAGGCATTCACATTCTTTGGCGACCAAGACTCGAAACATGCTTCGGATCTGATCAAGATCTTGGAAGGAGCAAACCAGCGAGTTCCTCCTCAGATCCGCGAAATGGCTGCACGTGGTGGTGGTGGAATGAACAAATTCAGCCGTTGGGGTCCTCCTTCCGGTGGTCGTGGTGGTCGTGGTGGCGACTCTGGATATGGTGGCAGAGGCAGCGACTCTGGTTATGGTGGCAGAGGTAGCGACTCTGGTTATGGTGGCAGAGGTAGCTTTGGTTCACGTGACAGGTAAATGATAAAACATGTAACTTTGATTTTCTGTGGTTATAGAAAAAATAAGATTGTGACTTGAGTTTGTATAATGTGGATTGGAAAGTAGATCCAGCAATGGATGGGGAAGAGAGCGTGAAAGGAGTCGTAGCCCGGAGAGATTCAACAGAGCTCCACCACCGTCTTCCACTGCATCTCCTCCTCGCAGCTTCCACGAGGCCATGATGAAACACAGATAAAAGAGAGGAATATACAACACAACAACCAAGTGAAAGAAGAAGAAGAATGTGTTATTTCTACATTTGACATTATATATTTTTTTTGGCCGATGAAGAACGTACGTGGCAGACAGGACACTCCCCATTGAAAAACTACAATTGTTTCTTTTCTTATATAGTTTTTTTTTTGTTTGTATTTCCGTATGTCTTGTGTTCCGACTTCTGCAGATCAATCAGACTCAGAAATTGTTGTCTAGATAGGAAAAAACTTTATAATCTAAACATTTTAAATTTATGGGATCCTTTCTTTAGCTTTTTTAAATTACAAAAACAAATGGCGTTATATTATATTCAGTTAGGCTTTGGTTGAGTGTAGCTTGTGCCTGGTCAGAGAAAAGCTAGCCTAGCCAAATTGATAAGATTTGAAATTTTTATTTTGATTCCGGTTTTCTTATTCAAGAAAAGTTTTCGTCTCAAAACTAGCCTACCCAAACTTACATTTTCTTCTGAAAATAGTTTAAGAAGAACCATGAATAAAGAGAGAACCACTATTCAGATTCAAATAGAACAATAAAAAACATTTTTTCAAAGTGCCATGAAAATAGATGAACTAGACATTACCATATCAATTAGACCCATTGAAAGCTCCGAAAGTCCAGCAAAAATCCATCATGAGTTTAGCCGAAACAACCATCGTGCGTGAGGCGTGGACCTTGGCCCATAACAAAATTCGACCAAACCCACAAAGAATAAGTATTACTGTTTTCTTTTGATAATTACTTTTGATTCTGTCGTTTTACATAACTTCGATGATTTATGCCATATGCATATGAAAAAGGAAAATGGTGGTCCGCAACATTGTCTTAAAAATAAATAAAAATATTAAGGATGAAGTTCTAATGTGTATTACTCTCAAAAGTGATGTTTCATAATTCTAACTTTGATTTTCTTTTTTAAAGAAAAGCCTTAGGAAAAAGAAGTTTGGTGAGTCTATGGCTTAGAGGAAAGTGTATGTCTTGTGTACTTTGATGATAGTATAATTGATGACAGCCTATTAATCTCCTAATAACCTCTAGTTTTTTGTGGTTACAAATTAATTTTCCTTTTATAACTAAACGAATCATGAATTGCTAAAATCTAAAATCAAAGCTCACTACATGTTCACACATGGTTTATCGATATTTAGCATTAGCTATTAGGAGATAAACTTTTTATCTTAAATAATTAATCACCAACCAAAGACACCTATTAGTATTATAAAAATAATAATATCGAATGATAGTTCAATTTTTAAATAACTTCCAATACAGTTTTATTGTACGTAATATATATTTATCTGGAAAATACATGAAAACTGTTTGGTTATATTACTAATTGTTTCCGGAATAAAATATTAGTGATCCAATTTTATATCCTCTTACAATAATATAATTGAATTCTGAGCTGACACATCATTTTAATTTCCAGCCACAGAACTTCACTTACTAAATTTGGCATATGAATTACAATAAACCGGTCTCAATTAATTGCGCCCATAAGCAAACCGCTATTACAATTTCCAATTTATTTTACTTTTATCCACTATTTAAATTTTCTTTGTATAAAATGTAAAATCTATACTTATACAGAATAAAGCCGGGTTGATGATTTCAAGTAAAATATATTTAAGACTGTGTAATCTATACGGTTAAAAAAGGCGTTGATCGATTTCAGTTTGAAAAAAAAAAAAAAAACTTCACTGGTTTTGAATGCTAATTAAATTTTGGCTAGTATAAATATATAAGTAATAGAGACTATAGAGGGTTAGGAAGTGGTCGTTATTCAACATAAGCTTTGTGTCATGTTTTCCGTCAAGCTTTGCTTTTAAATTGTACTTTCTTCTTCGCACTGTTTACGATTTGTGTGGTCATGAACTGATCAAGCCGAGTTTTCATTTAACTATTAAGTTATTGTTCAAGCAATTTTCTCAACTTATTAATATTGAGCTTTGTAATTAAATATTACGTATTTTCATTATTTTTTTATATACATGTTTTCATATATGTGTCGTGCTATGACGAACTGAACCACAGTCGCCAAGTCACAACAACCCTATATATAAGGAAACAGTTGCTGATCAATCTTCCCGCCTCGAGTAAACTATATATCTCTCTCTCTCTCTGTATCCTCCTATCTTCTCTGTTCTATCTCTTGCGTAGACAAAAATACAAATAAAAGATAGATAAAAGAAGTAAGTAGAAAGACGAATATGGAGACGATGAAGAAGACAGGGAGAGGGAAAGAGAGAATAACATCACAGAAAGAGGAAGAAGGAACAGTGAGGAAAGGACCATGGACTATGGAAGAAGATTTGATCCTATTTAATTACATCCTGAATCATGGTGAAGGTCTTTGGAACTCCGTCGCCAGAGCCTCTGGTAATTTAAAACAAATATCTTCTTCTTTTCTTTTTTCTTTTTTGTATATGTTTATATGTATATGAATTAATTGATGTCTCTATTTTTCTTACAATATTAAATTTATGTTTTGTTTAATTTTTATTTAGAAGATTCAAAATAGATTGAGATAGTTGTGAATAGCGATATGACATACACACACACACATGCTATCTTGCATGTTAGTTTATGTTTCAGAGGATAAATTATAGTATATGTATTGTAATAATTATTATGTTTTCATAAGGTCTAAAACGTACCGGAAAGAGTTGTCGCCTCCGGTGGCTGAATTATCTCCGGCCAGATGTGCGGCGAGGGAACATAACCGCAGAAGAGCAGCTTTTGATCATTCAACTTCATGCTAAGCTTGGAAACAGGTATCTTAGTTATATAATATAGTTTCATGATAATCATATGCGCGTACGTACATAAGTTTGATTAGAAAAATTTGAATAATATTATAGGTGGTCGAAGATCGCGAAACATCTTCCGGGAAGAACGGACAACGAGATAAAGAATTTTTGGAGGACAAAGATTCAGAGACACGTGAAATTGTCGTCGTCGTCGGAATATGCGAATGATATTCGCCACTGTTCCGGAAATTCACAAAGCTCGGTAATAACAACGACGGACCAAGGCAGCTCCAGCAAAGCCTTCGACATGGCGGAGAGCTTAATCTCCCCAGCGACGACGACGACATCGTTTCATGTGATGGAACAGTCAAACGACAGTTACTGGAACGTTGAAGATCTATGGCCCGTTCAGTTGCTTAATGGTGACCACCAAGTGATAATTTAAAATATAATGAATTATTTAATGACCATGCATTTGCTAGTCGGTTGATAATCCTACATCACATTCATCATACGTGCATATGATCCCCGATCTGGTTTTTTTTGTATGGTACGTTCTTTGGTTTTCCTATTGCTAAAATCTTGTTTCATTTAATCATATTATAAATTTTATAATCTTCAAATTTCAAAATCATGTGAGCGCGGTGATGTGTAAGCTACTTCTGTTCGTTTAGAATTATATACTACTCTTTTTATTTGTTTCAGTTTCGAGCTTGGTGGCGTTAAGAAAAAAATTGTGGTAATTGGTAAATGTGAGAAACTATATAGACTATAGCAGTTGGTTCAGTTTGAAATGGTTTGAAGTTTTCGTTCAGGTTCAATAGCTTTTTAATCAAAATCTAGAAATGATTCAAAGAAATAGAAAGTTTAGTTGCATTATCACTCATCTAAACCAAAATAGAAGAAAATACAATTTGAAATTATGTGAAATATTAAAGAAATATTTGATAGAAATCAAAACATAGCACACTGCACGCATACACATACATACAAATTTTATTAATTATATAAGGCGTGAATTTGGATTTGGTACACACAACGCACACTCTTTTATAAGATCAAAGAAGAGTTCACCATTTTTGGAAGGGCACAACGTCGTTGTTTAGTCATCAGCTGGATCACTGGGGGTTTCATCGGCATTGCGTTTGATCGTGAGGACTGGACACTCAGCATTTTTCACACAGAACGCACTCACAGTCCCCACAAAGACCCTGCAGTGGAAGAGAGTGAAGAAGAAAAAGACTCAGAGATATGATTTTTTTTTAAACATGAATGTTTCAAACAACAACACTAGCTAGTAACTTAAGAGTCTATAACTTGAAGCGCTCAATTCTACTCCAACATTACACTCTTTTGGTGGGCTCTGATCATGTCCAGTCTTAAACTATCCACTTTGTCAATTTAGACTCAAATTTCTGACAAAGCGAAAATCATATCCAACAGAAATTCGTTATCGCAGTTAAAGTCTAATCTGGTTGGTATTTCTGATCATTCAGCGAGATAACTAGCTATAATACAGGAATGCCCCTGTATATGTAAGGAGAGAGTGATGAGAGTTATAGTTACTTACTTTTGGAAACGGCCAAGACCACGGCTTCCCAAAACCAGAAGATCTGGTCGGACCCGGCTCACTTCTTGGCATATCACATTCTTGGGATCACCTTTCTTGATCCATGCCTCGCAACCAACCTACAAGTTTCACAAAACTAGGCATTAGTTTAGAAACATCACAGAAGGGCAGTAGCTATTATGAGATTTACAATGTATGAAAGGGAGAAAGATGAAAAAAAGAAAAGAGGAAGAGGAGGATAAGTTAAAGAAGAGAGTGGATTACCCCAATCTCATGACACTTTTGAACAAAGTACTCGAGAAGGTGAAGACCTTTGGCCTTGTTAGACTCTCTCAGCTCTCTGAAATCATCAGGAGAAGCATAAATGCTGTCCACCTCATCAAAACCTGGTTTCAAACGTCACATTAACCACAAAGAGAGAAAAACAAAAACTTAGCAAAACCACCAACATGAAAGAATATACATTTTCTCAGCACACAAACAATAATCGATATATAGATTTCTCTACAGAGTAATTGCAGCATAAAGTTATTTTCTAAGAAAATGGCGAATATGTCAACTATAACATCAATAGAAAAGGCAAAGGATCATCCTTCTCAATATCAACTGAGACTCAGAGGACTCTCTAACCGATCTATATTGTACGATCATGGTTCATCGCACAGACATACATATGCAGCTGCAAGTATATATCTGAAAGAGAAAAAGGAAGGAAAATAGGGAGCAAGAAGAAGAACCGTCTTCGTCGACCACGTGTACATGGAGCAGGAGAATCTTGAAATCGGAAGTGTTGGATCGGACGATCTTCTCCAGAGTCCATTCGAAAGCTCTTTTGCTGCTTATGGAAGGGTGTGGGTTACCTTTGATCGTCGAATCGTTCACAGCCACCATCACTCGAGTCGGTTCGCTCCCCATTTCTTTCACCAATTCGTCTTCTTCCTCAATCCTCTGTCTCTTTGATAACTTGTCAGATGAACAAGACCGGTTTCGGACAAGGACCTGCTCACATGTGGGGGGAAGACAACTGTGCGGTCTTTAATTTTACCAAACCATCCCTTAACACGCCTGTTGCTATAAGACCATCTCCAACCCCACTCTATCTCTTACTCTAAAATAGAGTAAAAGTGCATTTTAGAGTAAATCTACTCCAACCCCACTCTATTTCCAACTCTAAAATAGAGTAAAAACTGAGATTACTTTAAATATAGAGTAAAAAGTAGAATTACTCTATTTTTTTTGTTCATTATTCTATTTTAGAGTAAAAAATATAGTAAGGTTAGAGCAAAACTAAACTGTATTTTAGAGTTACTCTATTTTAAAATAAAATATAAAATTATACATTGGAGATGTACTAATGCGCAGTTTTTTTTCTGTTACGTGGGGACACCACAGCTACGCCTTTCTGCTAATCATTTACACTTACTCATGGCCCAAGTGAATAGGCCCATGTCTATTTTTGTCTTTTTCAAAAAAATTATTAGTACTATATGTTTTTGATAAACAAACAATTTGCTAGTGTTACAATTGATCTCTATAACTTATATGAGCTTGATGTAATCGTGGAGATTTTTTTTTATTTTTTCCCCTACACTAAAGAATTTTACAAAACATATATACTTTGGTATTCTTGTCTGAAATTATTGAAGATTTGTTTTTTTTTTTTACTGATGAATTCCAGTGAAAGAGACTCTACCGAAGCCAAGATGTCCAATCTGATACAATTCCAACCAAACTCTCTCAGCTTCAACTCTCGCACTGATTCTCGCCTCATCCTCTCCCTTAAACGCTGCCGTTTTCTCCTTCTCCTCCTCCTTCGTTAGACTTCCATCTCTCTCCACCACAAACCGGTGGTCATCGAACTCTCCATTTCCTCCCCCGCCGCCGCAACATCCACCACTCACGCCTTTCACCGCCTCCGACCTCCGCTGGTGATGAAACCGTTCCTCTCGGTTGATCTTTTTCTTCCTCTTCTTACTCCGCCCGATACATTTCCGCCCAATCATCCACGGGACCTTGACGAAGGCCAGAGTGAGCAGGTTCACCACCGCGCAGGGACAACAGCAAAGCGCCACACAGTCTGCGATCGCCGCCGCCGCCCACGACCGGCACCTTTCCCCGGAGCATTTGACTCCCGGCGCCGCTTCTTCGTCGGCTCCATGACTCCGGTGGGACCCGCTCGTGTCTTTACGTGAAACTCGATGTGGCTTTTGGTTTTCCTCTTCCATTTATAAATTATATTCCTGCAAACAAAAATAAAAACGCTTAATAGCTCGTATAAACTATATATATACCAAACGCTACATACGTGATATACCTATATGCATTCATATATACGGATTTTGTCCATATATGAGTGTGCATATATGTATTTGTTGATACGTAAAGAGAAAATAGTAAAAAGTTATAGGAAACAGCATCAAAAATCTCTCTCATGCACTTTAACTTATTGACCAGACAGTTTCAGGTGGATTTAAAACTCACTCACGGTCCCCCTACGGCGCGTGTTAACCACTGCCTTCACTTTGCGCTGATTTCTATGAAAATTATTACATTTCGATGTTACTAGTAATGAGTGTTACTTATACGTGATACACCTACATATGCGTTCATGTATACACGAAAACAATTTTGATGAAGGAAGTGATTGAGTGTTAAGATCCGTTTTTGTGATCTAATTAAGATTGGTTTGGTCTGGTTCATCGACTAGTTTGGTTAGGTAGTGAATGAAAGGAGTTGAACAAGCGCGTCGGAGATGGATCTGAAGCTTTTTGTTGGTTAGGGAAAATAATACTAGTATTCTTTGTGCGGGTAAAAGAGTTGTTAAACTAGGATGGTAATAAGTTTTCAATTTTTGGCTCTGTATAGTAAGAATCTTATGGTACGATAGCTTTATTTATTTTACTCTAATTTGTAGAGACCCTATGGATTTCAAAATCAAAAGTCCCTACGCTTGCAATGAATAATTTAATAGACGGTCTTATTAACAAAAAGTAATTATATTCAATCAAAAAACAAAAACAAAAAGTAACTATATACATGGGAGATAAGGTGGATTGATATTGCGCAGATCCTACCTCACATGGGTTGCCGGATCTAAGCATGGCCCAATTAAGCGGCCCGTTATAAACTACGAGTAACACAATAGTATAATATTCTTACTTGTTGGTAAAATATAATATTATAGCAAGCTGACAAAAGGGTCAATAATTAAAACCCTACGATTTTAGAACGAACTTGCAGTCCCAATAATGATTTATGTATTAGGAATTATTTAATTTCTAATTGGTTTTTGAATTAAATATAAAATGTTTATCTTTCAATATGTTACTATCAAAAATAAAAAGGTGAAAGTACGATTGTCCCTTTTCACTTGTATAAGGTAAAAAGTACACAATTAAAGCCGAGTCCAAATTCAGAGACTGATATATATACAAACAGTGTTCTGTTTGTATATATAGGTTAAGTAAACGGATATCCTATATTCCTGTTCTTATATTGGCCATCATTTTTTCTGGTTGATAGGAACCTGATGCAAAAATCATCTACTATTTGCTTTTTTTTTAAACCATCTACTCTAATGTATACCGTTCCAGCATAAGATAGTGCACTATTTCGCGTAGTCTTGTTTTTTTTTTTAAACGAATTTTGAGTTTTTGGTGAGACTATTCGGTGTAGTCACATTATGCTTTTTCACACAGGAAAAACTGTTTTGACTAGATATATAAATAGAATTGTATTTGCTTTTTAAAATTATCATGACTCGCAATTTTAAACAATGATTTTAATCCTTTTATTATTGTTGGTTGAAAAATATTTATATTTTCGATCATATAAATTAAAATGCACATCAAAAGGATCATTTCAAATTTATTTTTGAGAAACTGCTAATTAACTAGGTGATTTATCCAAGTTTTGAAAAAAAAAGAAACTACTTCTCTTTTTTTCTGTACTGTCACCACATTTCTAGCCATTTTTTCATTTTTTAAAATGGCTTAATAAACGGTTCGAACCAATTAACACTGCATATATATCTTATATGTTTTAAGACAATGAAAATTAGTGAGAGATCATTCACTAAATCTTATATATATATAAAACGAGAAGCAACAAGGTTACGACTAGTGTGAACAAAAATGGAGAATGATCAAAGGGTTACATACCTTTGGTTCTTTCGAGTAGTTAACCTACTCAAAAGCCACTGAATCCTATTTGAAACCCTTCCCTGGATGAAGACATCAATAACAACAAAAACTCAGTTTCGTTGTTATGTTCTATGGTGAAATTTTCTGTTTTAATCTTTGTTCTTATATGAAGAAGAAGAAGAAGAAAAAGAAGAAGAAGAAGAAGAAGAAGAAAGATGTGATCTGATCTATAAATACACATATATATCTTCTATTAGAGCTTCTCTTTTTCTATGTTTATTTTTAAAAATCATTTACTCTCTCTCTCTCACACACATACATCTGTATAAGGGTCTTCAATCTTTATATTTTAAACCATATTAGCAGATAATATATGTATGCATAATATCCTCTGAAAATTAAATTTAAGCTAAATTTGACAAATGGTGATTGTACTTTTCAAGTATTAAGTATTTAAGTTGTAACTTTGTGAAAATTTAAAGTTTTAAATTCTTATAAATCTGAATATACTATATACTTAAGTTTCGTAATGTGTAATATCTAAGCTTAGATCCATAACAATTAATTTCGCATGTAGCTTAATTTCAAAGGAAAATAATGTCAATGGACGCATATCGTGAAGATATTACGTTGGTGATGATTTATTGAAGCTTGTGCGATATTATATAGGAGTATAAGAGATCACACAGACCGTATTTTTTTTTTTTTTCCTTTGTCGACCCGTATGTATATTTTGGTTGCAAATATTTAACTGGCTGAATTAATGCCAGCAGCATTCAATTGGTTTCAAGTCTCAGTCACATTTGCTTATGAAAAAAGGTCAATTCAATTTTATTCAACCTGTCACTTAAATTTGTAATATTTAGAACCTTGCAAAGTGTAGAGATTAATAATTTTGTACCATAACATCTACCTTACGAATAAAACTGCAAAAGGTTAATATGTACACTTCACAGTATTTATTATCAACCTAGTTTATGTAATTGTTGGAGTTGGGTCCGTTCTCGGAAGAAAGTTTGGGTTATATGTTTTTTAGCTCGAGGCGACGAGAATCTAGAGAAGACATTACGAGCGAGACTGAAGAGAAACCCATAAGCTTTAAATCTTGGTGAGAATCACTATAATTAAATCATGTTATTTGCTGTTCTCTATTTTTTTAAATGACGTTTAGACGTCGGTTTTACTTGGTGTGTCATCAACAATTATTTTTTCTCACGTCAGTTTGAAGTTTGAAGTTTGAAGCCCGTAAACATGGAATCAAAATATGTTCAAGCTAATCAAAAACAAGTCATAGTCCTTTAAGATCGAGTCGGATATCAGTCCTAACTCCTAAGAAATATGAAATTTACAGTAGTTCTCGGGGATGAACATTAGTTATTCAGTAAGTTAATCCAAATATCGATTGTTCCGGTTAAGAAAGTTGGTGGAACCGGTTAGGTTTAGATTGATACTGATTTAGAGGAAATATCGGAACTTTGTGTTTGACGAGTCCCCCCGAAGACAGAGAGAATCAAATTATGGGAACTCGGCCCCTCATGTGCATTCCTATGCAACTTATAATTTTTTTTCATTGTTTATATTTCTTGATTAAAAAGAAATTCATACCCGTTGTGCACACACACACACACAAAAAAAAAGGTACATACCCAATTTAGAACTGCTTGTACATTTTATAGAACCTGTTCTGAGATACTTACTTTTGATGCATTGTTTTCGATCCTTTTCGAATAAGTAAGTATCTCAGAAAAAATAATGAAGTCGCTGAGCACTTCAATGTTACTAGTAGAATACTATAATTTTCATTTACCATAAGTCAACGAAATCAATTGGAGTATATTTTTGATTTCTTGATATTTAATATGGATTTAGTACTAGCAATTGCGTAAAACTCTACGTAGACTAAATTAAAGTTTACGGTATTAGTTGTGTTTGTATATATTTGTTCGTGCTTTTCAAGATCTAATAAGCAGCGTCCTTGACGCCTTTTTTCTTCTCTTTGTTTGCTGCCTTTATAAGCACATTGCTTGAGCCATGCACGTGCGATGCTGTGAAGAATCACGTGCGTCGGGTTCTAAGACCGCCACGTCGGCAACTGAGATGCTCTTTTAATTAGGTAAAAATATTTTCACCGTCCAACTGTTAAGACTGTCGGACTGTCAGTGACACGCACACACCCAAGTCCCAACGGTCTCCTTTCCCTCTACTCTCACCGCTAGTACGACACGTGTCAAGCTATCTTGAAAACAAAGAGAATCAAAGCAAACGTAACTTAAGTTGCTCTTTAGTTACTATTTACTCCTTTAATGAAACCAACTTCGTTATAGGTATTTTAAGGTTATTGAGTCGTTGACATGAGATCTATATAGGTTCTTATCCAACAAGAGTCGCGATCTAGGTCGCCACCTCAGTAACATATCTTCTGCGTTTGGACGTAACTACGTTATAGCTCCTTCTATGGTCGACAAAAAAAGTCAAGTGAGACATGAGCTGTACGACCACATATGAAAATATATATGTATAGCATGCATATTAATAATTGAGTACGGATAGTAAAATGCGCAAGTGGTCGATGTTTGTCAAACTAGTGGCTTGATATGTGCGTGGGATATATTAATATGTTCATATATATATGCGCATGGATATACGAACTCGCTCTTTCGTGAGTGAATATTCTTCTTCTGGATTAGATTCTACATGGGTTGGGTTGACTAAATCAGAAAGCATATGTGAGATATCAACATAACAAAATAATGAGAAAGCTATTAACCAACCAAATTAAGTTGGTTCTTAGTTGAAAAATTCGTTAATTCAATTTGGCGACTGACCGTAAACCAATTTCCTTATTTTTGTATAGTTTGATCACTATATTTTCTGTCTGAATCCAACACAATCTATCACTTGATTTAAGCAATGTGTCAAGGTTAGTCACGCACTTCGTACAACAAGATTATTAGTGGACACGTACGACAAGATTTTTAGTGCACACTTGACTAGTCCATTTCAAATTAAAACAAGGACATAAATGGACATTTTGCAAAAGAAGAAAAAACATCTTAGTGATAATATATAAACTCTTAAAAATAACGAGGAACATGCCCATTTCGCTACTTCCAGCTCTTTAGCTCTTCCGGTAGAGACCATATCGCTTACATCAAATATGAAAGCATAGTTGAGGGATCTTAAGTAGTAACAAAATGTCCAAAACTGCTACCAAGTACCAACTAGGTTTGCAGGAGGCGAGCCTTGAGATTGTTCGAATTTGGGCTTAACGCTACGAATAATCAAATATAGCAGTATGTTTTCGGAAGCCCGATATAGTGAGAAAAATATATATGTCCAATGGGCTAACAATCATTTTATTTTTGGGGAGGGGGAGGGTTTTTGATCCTATCAAACGCAAAACCCAAAACTCACACATTTTCTTTTGGTTTCAGTGTACTTACATATTCTGAATAAGATTCAATAATTTTTCTGAAAAGAAAAAATTGAATTAACAAATGAGTCTCAAGTTTACGTTTTTCTTGACTGGGTGGAAATCGAAGGAACATTTCTTATTTATCTGAAAATCTTACTTATTCACTAATACTTGCCGGGACGATGTGGGAAAAAATAATTTAGAAACAATAATATATTCACACGGGAATTATAAACTTAGATTCTTGGTTATGATTGATGCTGCCAACTCATTGTTCATGTATTTGAAAAATGTAACATGGGGAATAGTCTTTAGAGAATATTTATTGTTAGATGAAAAGCAATATTTGAATATTTTAAAAATATTAATAGACTATAAATATAATTCTAACAGCAATGTATATTTTATATTGCAGACCATGCCAATGTAGACTTAAATGTTAGTATTCGTTGAGGAAATGGATACTAGCATGTGGTGCAAATACTTGAATAATGCTTGTTTTGTTTTATCCCCAAAGTTGTTGAATAAGAATTCTGGACCTTGACGGCTTGACATATAGATGTTAGTGCCGACGGCAGAAAAGAATAGTAGTATATTGCAAAGTTGTTATAGTCGGGTTTTAGAAAATCATTTAGAATTCGCTAGACCTTCAGTATCTTTCATTCAAAATCTGTATGTTTTAAAATCTTAGTGAAACTATTTGTTGTAGTTATCTTTGACTAATCAGTCATTTGTTGAATAGTTTGAACACTATTAGTACGACTACATGGAAAAAAAACATCAAGCAACGAATTTGAACTGTCATTGTAAAGTTAAGACTAATTTTAAAATATTTTTTTTAATGATTCTGGATATGATTCTCTCAGATAGTTTTATACTTATAAACAGTCGATTATAAAAGGTTACCGCTAGAATCGTAAGCATTGACGTCTATAATTTAAATTTTGGTTAAACAAATACCACGAGAGCGACCACGTTTCTCGCCTACTCTTGACGAGCAAGTAAACTAAACCACTCACATGTGTATACACAGACGAATGCACGTATATATAGAGGGACACAGACACGATTTGTTAAAGAGACGAAAACAAGGCAAAATGCAGGATTTGTCCTCGACGGTGTCGCATAGTCCAAGCTTCAGTTGCTACGCTTCCAGCGAATTCGCCGCTGCCGCCGTTAAAGTTTCCCGCGAAAACCAGAGCTACAATATCACAGATCACCATACCGTTAAAGCTGACTCCGTCAATGAAGAAGACGCTGACTTCGAGTTCGAAACATCGCCGTTGCACGAAGAGACTTTCGTGCACTTCCCAACGTTCTCACCTGTGTTCAACGAGACCGTTTTGATGAGTGATAAGAAAGACGATGACCTCGAAGCCGACGCTGGAAATGTACCAGAGGATGCTTTCTTAGGAGGAAGATGGAGCACTCCGACTTCGCCTTCACCTTTGTGGTCGGAATCAGAAGAATTGGAGAAATGCTCCGGAACTTGTCTATGGAGTACTCCCCTCAGATCTCCGGCGGATGGAGGCGGACACAAGAAGACCAGTAAACGGTGCCGTTTAAAGAAGTTTCTAGCGAGAAGCCACAGCGACGGCTCCGTTTCCTCTCCCAGCGCATCGAAGCGGTGTTTCTTGAAGGATTTGATGAGGAGAAGCCACAGCGACGGCGCCAACGCAAGCAAGAGTAGCTCGCCGGTCGCGAAACGGAAGGACAAGTCGGCGTCGACGAACACCGAGGAAGGAGAGAAGAGAAGACAATCTTATTTGCCTTACAGGCGAGATTTGATCGGAGTGTTCGCCGGGATGAGAAGATTACGTCATTAAATAATTGGTTTTACAAAATGTAGCAAGTTAATAGGTCCTTATATTAATTTTGTATTTACGTGATGTGCATGTAACTTTATCTGGTGACATTTGAAGTCCAATTCAATTGGTTGACGAATGACGATTGAGGGGATTAGATATTTTATTATTTTATAGTATTATTATTTTTGGCTTTCTTCGAACTAATGAAAGGCGAGTACACGTGTCACACGTAGTGAGTAAAAAAGGAAGCAAAGGCACTTCCACGAGAAAGCGGGACCCACGTGAAGCCACGTGGACCACTTGTTTCTTACCCTCAGTCTCTCATTCCTCTGCCGCCTCGTTTTGTGCTCACACACAGAGTTCCAAGTTCCATCGTGACGAGACACATCTTCTTCTTCGTCTACGTCGTCGCCTCTGGTTGAGCAAACATTCGTCATGGCGTTTCTTCACCAAATCGCCGGTTTCGGAGCTCTAGAACGATCTTGTCCGTCGGTTCTGATCGGATCCGGGGGCGGTTCGGTAACCCGGAGGAGGGAAAAGGTGGGATTGAACAGAGGGAGACTCGCACTGAGGGTTACGGGGATGTCGTCGTCGTCGACAACGTTGAAGATGAATTTGAACGAGTACATGGTGACGCTGGAGAAGCCCCTCGGGATTCGCTTCGCGTTATCAGCGGATGGCAAGATCTTCGTCCACGCCATCAAAAAAGGGGTATTATTGGACTTGACTCTCTCTTACCACTTATAAGTAGGTAAGCTTGTCCATTGTTCGTTGAGTGAAAATTTGGGATTGATGTAGAGTAATGCGGAGAAGGCGAGGATCATAATGGTGGGAGATACGCTCAAAAAAGCCAGCGATTCTTCTTCTGATGCTAGTCTTGTGGAGATCAATGATTTTGGTGATACCGAGTAAGACTTTTTCAAGGCTTTACCAACTTTGTTTCTGCTGTTAACTTACCATTTGCCTACTGACATTCGATTGAGTTACTACTTTTGATAGTCTTTACCAAGGCTTTCTATTTTTAAAGGATAAAGACTAGGCTTTTCTATAGTCTTTGCATTACATTACCAACAAAGGCTTTATCTTTGGTAATTCTTTTGCTCGCACTCTCTTGCGCCACTGGATAGTTACCACGTCTTAAGACCTTTTCTTCTGAAAAACTCCTTCTTTTTCTTTTTTCTTTCGAATGTAGCATATAACCACTTTGCCTACTCAGTGTTTCATATTTTTTGTAACTTTTTTTGTGCAGAGCGGTTGTGAGTTGATGACTGCTGACTTTCATTGTTATGTTTATGAATGTTTCTTTTTTATTTCTTCCAGTTTTTGGTTTATTCAGGAAGATGCTGGTAGAGCGAACAGGATCTTTTAGCCTTGTTCTTGAAAGACCATTCTCCCCCTTTCCAGTTCAGTATCTGCTTCACTTGACCGACCTTGATATGCTCTATAACAGAGGACGTGTGCCCTTCGTTACTTGGAACAAGAACCTTTTGTCATCCAATCTCAGAGCACCCCACGGCACTGGAAACTCTGGCTATGCTGCATTTTCTTCTAAATTCTTTTCTCCCCACGGATGGAAACTTCTGACCAGGCATACCGATTCCTTTCAATCTGGGACACACAAGAACATTCTCTCTCCACCTATCACTCCCCTGGTCTGTGTCTTTTCAGAAGAAGATTCTGGTGATGGGGAATGGGGTTATGGGAATTTCCCTTTAGAGGAGTACATCAAAGCCCTTGACCGATCTAAAGGAGAGCTGCAGTACAACCATGCTCTTGGAATGCGCTACAGTAAGGTCTGACATTTCGTTTTCTTTTCCCGACTAGCCTAGTAGTTTATATTTTTTGTCTTCTGTTCAGTCTCTCAACACCATTCTTCTCTTCTTGCCCATCTGCAGATTACAGAGCAGATATATGTTGGCTCATGTATACAAACAGAAGATGATGTAGAAAATTTGTCGGACGCAGTGAGTGTTTCATAGTTGAGAAACTTGATTTCTATGGCATGCAATAATAGCATTTGACAATTTGGTTTTTGATTGGCCAATCTATTCTGCTTCAGGGAATTACTGCTATTCTAAATTTTCAAGGTGGAACTGAAGCTCAAAACTGGGGAGTTGATTCACAAAAGATCAACGATGCATGCCAGAAATCTGAAATCTTAATGATCAACTATCCTATAAAGTATGCAAACTCATTTCGCCTTGAGGACTCTCATGTGTTTCCTTTTCTTAGCGCTCTAGTCAGGTGTGAACAAGCATGATAAAGTCTTGATATTTTGGTGCCAGGGATGCAGATTCCTTTGATCTAAGGAAAAAACTACCACTATGTGTTGGGCTCTTACTACGATTACTTAAAAAGAACCATCGTGTGTTTGTAACTTGTACCACTGGTTTTGACCGGTCGTCAGCTTGTGTGATTGCTTATCTACACTGGATGACTGATACCTCTCTTCATGCTGCTTATAGTTTCGTTACAGGATTGCACGCTTGCAGACCTGACAGGTTTTCATTCATATCGTCTCTTTCTTGATCATTGACCTGCAGACCAAACCTCATTAACTTTTTCTGCTCTGATGGAGAGAATATGAACTTATATTTTTATCGCAGACCTGCAATTGCTTGGGCAACATGGGATCTAATTGCAATGGTGGACGATGGCAAACATGATGAACCTCCAACACACGCTGTGACCTTTGTGTGGAATGGACATGAGGTGACTATTGCTTCACACGCTTTTATTATTTTTGGTGCAATTCTTTCAGGAACCTCGTCATCTGTAAGGTTGAACAACTCGAGTGGCCTCTGTGTTTTAAGTTGCATCTCGGTTTGCTGTATCACAGGGGGAGGATGTATTGTTGGTTGGAGATTTCACTGGAAACTGGAAAGAACCGATAAAGGCAACGCACAAAGGTGGTCCACGTTTTGAAACAGAAGTTAGGCTTTCACAGGGAAAGTAAGTCTGGCATCTTTAACTTTTCCCATTTGTGCTTATGCTCAAAGTCCAACAGCAGAAACGTTCCATAATCTTTCCTCATCTTATTTTTATTTTGGGATTTGAGTTTTGAGAGATCGGGAAGGTGTTCTAGATTGGAAATTTATGAAAATGAGTTAGTGTCATATAACTTGGTGATCGTTGACAATGTGGCAGATTCTACTACAAGTACATAATCAACGGTGATTGGAGGCATTCAACAACTTCACCAACAGAAAGGGATGATCGAGGAAATACTAACAATATAATAGTGGTTGGAGATGTTGCCAGCGTCAGGCCTACTATTCAACAACCACGAAAGGTTACTATTTACTATGAACTAGTCGCAAGCTTCTTGATACAACAAGTAACACTTGGGATAATTAGTATTCCACATTATATCTGCCCTATTGGTTTTGAGACATATATCTGAAGCAAGCGCTTACGATGTTTTGCAGGATGCAAATATCATAAAAGTCATCGAGAGAGTGCTGACAGAGAGCGAAAGGTTCAGGTTGGCAAAAGCAGCTCGGTGTATTGCATTCTCAGTCTGTCCAATAAGACTATGCCCAAAGTAGAAGTTTATTTTCTATTTTTTTTAAAAAAATTATTGGCGTAAGTTAAATATTACATCAACACCACTGTCTCTATCCAATCCTCAAGGTATACAGACTTTCCTGATGTCTTTGTGAAATTCAGTGCTCATCTTCATTTTTTATACTCCAAATCAATAAATAAAAGCCACGTTCGGACACACTCTATGACAAGAGAATGTTGACATTATGTTGTATGTGTTTGCATGAAAATGTCGACATAGTTTTGCCATTGCCCCCACTTCTACATATAAGTCCCAAAACCAACCCTAATGCATTTCTAGTCTTTCTTCTTCAGTTTTTCTCTCTTCTAACAAGTGAGACTTAACAGAAGAGACGCTTACTTTTCTCCCTAATTTTGCTTGTATGATTTATGGCAATGGAAAATCTAAGAGAATTGTCGAGAGACAGAGAGAGGGAGAGCTTCTCTATCTTTTATATACGGCTTTTCCCTCTTTCTTTTAGTCTTTTTGATTCCTCTTCGTTACATGTTCATACTAAGAGTTGTCACTTGGGTCTGTTGTTTCATAGAATTAAATAGAATAGTCCATGTATATATATGACTCTTTTGTAAATCATTCCTCCTTTATTTTGTGTGTGGTCATGGAGCCCTTGCAGACTTGTTTATACAAGAGCAGGTCTCTGGCCTTTGGAGCGCTTAAAGAAGTTATGGCTCTCTCGTATATTATGCACCACAAACAATGGCCTAGGATCTAAAGTGGGTGGTGTTTATTTAAGATGAGAGCATGAGAGGGTAAGTGAAAGAGGCTGATCCTTGTTTTGGTGATAAGGGACCTTATCCTTTAAAGCTTTTGAGACCTTTTCTTTTCTACGATTTTTAAAATATAATAATAATAATAAACAATTTGAAAGAACAGGAGCACGTAAAATCTTCCCATAGATGTTGAGCTAGTATTCCTCATCCACAAAAAGAGAATAAATTTTGTTATTCACCTCACCCATCGCTTTCATTATCCTCGTTCTCACAACCTCACCATGCCCATGAGACACCGTTCTTTTATACGCTCAAAATCTTTCACCAGTTCCATAATAAATTCACTGAAGTGGCTACATTACATATAGAAAAGTCTTAGTATATAAATTACATATCACTCTCACTAACTTCTCCTCACCAGCAAATGTCGACCGCTCCTCTCTCCGGCTTTTTCCTCACCTCTCTTTCCCCTTCTCAATCTTCTCTCCAAAAACTCTCTCTTCGTTCTTCTCCCACCGTTGCTTGCCTCCCCTCGTCCTCCTCTTCTTCTTCCTCCTCCTCCTCCCGTTCCGTTCCAACACTTATCCGTAACGAGCCCGTTTTTGCTGCTCCTGCTCCTATCATCACCCCTTATTGGGTATACATTTTACATTCATCACTCTTCTTTTCTTAACCTGCATTAATTATTGCTTACCTCGATTAGTTACATTACAATTTCACAATTTTCTAGTTAACTTCTTTTTCACCATTTCCTTAGATGATGGTCTTAGGTTTCTATTATTTCAAAATGCTAGATGAATTACTTTTGTTATTGGTAGTCGCACCACGAATATAGTTACTAAAAAGAGTTCTATCCCTCAAAATCATATATTTTTTGGTACGTATAACGGTATAAATTAATTACCTTACGAAACTTCCACAAATCCTGGAAACTCTCACGTGTGTTTCACATTTCCTGTACTATTATTATCCGTGTTTTTATTTTTGGACTTTAACGTCGTACCGATAGAAAAACCCAAATTAAGGCTAATAATATATAGTAGCTTAGTGCTACACAAGGGAATAGTTCATTTCCAGTGGTTCAAACTTATGAATTGGAGTATCATTATTTGTTTCGACATTTTTATAACACGTACGATCTAAATCATTATTCAATCAATATTTGATTTTAAATTCTAAAGGCGTTATGGCAACTCTACTCGAAATCCGACATTTTTAAATTGGAAGTTGGACGTACGTAGGATCCACGTGATAAAAGAAAAGAATTTACTAGTAGCTTCAACAAAACGATTTATGTAACTGAGACGTGTGTGTATGCATATACCATAAGTGAGCTTGTGGAGCATAGTAGTGATGAAGTCGCTATCTATATTTATTTATTCAACCTACCGATTTCGCTCCTAAGCACATTACCGATCTTCCCACCCCAATAATAAAATTATATTAACTACCACAAAAATCGTACTTTATCGTATAATGTAGTTCTCGAATAGGTTGATTATAGTTTCAACTTTAACACACGCGACAAGCTCCTCTCTTTACTTATTAATGACTTCTATGACATTTTAACTATTTACACTTTCTTACAATTTTATTTGGTCAACAAACTTGCAGAGCGAAGAGATGGGTAGCGAAGCATACAACGAGGCCATTGAAGCTCTCAAGAAGCTTCTTGTGTAAGTAAATATTGTCCTCATTCCCATATATATACACACTAACATCTGATTAGTTTTTGGTGGATTAAAAACGGCTATAAATTAGGTGTCACGTATAACAATATATCTTGTTTAATTAATCGTAAATTACGTACAAACATGCATGGGCAGCGAGAAGGAGGAGCTAAAGACGGTTGCGGCGGCTAAGGTTGAGCAGATCACGGCGGAACTTCAGACAGGCACTTCCTCCGACAAGAAAGCTTTCGACCCCGTCGAACATATTAAGCAAGGCTTCATCACTTTCAAGAAGGAGAAATACGAGTAATTATTTCTATTTTTACTTTCTTAATTTATGTAGCACCAGTTATTCATTTACGCTACTTTTTAACTAGTTCAAATTAATATTGTAATTTGCAGAACCAACCCTACTTTGTACGGTGAACTCGCCAAGGGTCAAAGTCCTAAGGTATAAATATATAGAAAATGGATAGGAAGTATAAAAAAAAAACTGAAAACCAAAAAAAAGAAAAGTATAAAAAATAACAGTTTATAAATTAGACATGGAAAGATAAGTAATATATATGTGTGAATTGTCTGGTGCAGTACATGGTGTTTGCTTGTTCGGACTCGCGAGTGTGTCCATCGCACGTTCTCAACTTTCAGCCAGGAGAGGCCTTTGTCGTCCGTAACATAGCCAACATGGTTCCTCCTTTTGACAAGGTTTAACACTATTGAGTTTGTCTCTTCTACCTAAAACTTTATGTCTCAGGCAGAGGTGCTTGACTTTCTTCTCAGGGAGATGTAACGTTGACCTTACTTTTGTACCTTTTCGCTAAAATTTACAGGTCAAATACGGTGGAGTTGGAGCAGCCATCGAATATGCTGTTTTGCACCTTAAGGTGAACCATTTACTTTATAATGGGCCGGGCCATAAAGGCTTAAGTATATGAGTCGACCTGGGTCTACCTACCTTCTTAAGAGAATATTGTGTGATATATACTTATGTGTGATATATACTTAAAATGGAGATATATATATAGAGAATTAACACCGTAGCAAAAAACAAAAGTTACCGAACTTCATTATATTTGTACAAACGATTAAAAAGAAATCCTTAAAAAGGAGATAAATTACAAATGTTAACTAGTAAATTAACAAGTGCTAATTTTGACAAAATTGAAGTATATGTAACTGAGGTTTCTTGAATATTAATAATGTAGGTGGAGAACATTGTGGTGATAGGACACAGCGCTTGTGGTGGGATCAAGGGGCTTATGTCTTTCCCCTTGGATGGAAACAACTCCACGTAGAATCTCTATAAACCCAATCTATTTAAATTTTACATCAATTTTTTATTAAAGGAGATATAACTTTTTTCATGAATCATGTTTAATTGCAGTGATTTCATAGAGGACTGGGTCAAAATCTGTTTGCCTGCCAAGTCAAAGGTCATATCAGACCTTGGAGATTCACCTTTTGAGGACCAATGTAGTCGATGTGAAAGGGTAATCATATATATAGATGTCCATACCTATCTTCAGTCTCTCGTATACACATATATATACGAATAAGGTTATATTAATATACTGTTCTGATTAATGCAGGAGGCAGTGAATGTTTCACTAGCAAACTTATTGACATATCCATTTGTGAGAGAAGGACTTGTGAAAGGAACACTTGCTTTGAAGGGTGGCTACTATGATTTTATTAAGGGTGCTTTTGAGCTTTGGGGACTTGAGTTTGGCCTCTCCGAAACTAGCTCTGTATGAACCAATCCACCATCATCATCATCATGAACATCCATCATCATCATATATGTCTGTTCCATATGTAATTTGTAATGTGCCTTAATTTGATTGTGCTGAGTTGTTTTCCTCTCTTCCACCTCTATCTCCATGGTATTCAACTTTCATATAAATAAAAAAGAAACCCAGATGATATATTTATATATATAGATCTTTGGGGGGAATTAATTATGAAGAATTGTGTTTATATTATGTGTATCAAATCGGTTGTATTATTTACGGTTTAATTTTATTTTCTATGTTGTTTGATAGGTTAAAGATGTGGCTACCATACTACATTGGAAGCTGTAGGAACTCTTTGAAGCCTTTATCCCATTCACATTTTCAATTCAACCACACCTTGTTGTTTCTATGTAGCTCATCGAAAAACCATTCGCATTCTATTTAATAAACAAATATGAGAATTACATGCAGAAGTCTTTTGATTTTATTTAAATAAGAAACCCGAAATTTTGGGGGACAAGAATTAAAAAGAAAAAACAAAATAATGAAAGATATAACTAACTGATTTCCAGAATTGCATTGCTCTTTTCTTTTCCAGATTTTAATAATAATAAATACTATATAACTCTATATATAAACCTAATATATCTGAAGATAGTGAGTCGTAAATAAGGTCATCTTCAAAACGTCAATTGTTAGACAGACTTCTGACAAATTTTATTGCCAACTAATTCTGAGTCTATACTCTATACCATAATTTGTTCCCTTACCTTTTGAGCTCTGTATGTGAAGCTTTGTCCCTAGTCCATGGTTTGTCCACCACTCCACCTCCTCTGTTTCCACCTTTATTATTTATTTATTTATTCTCTACAGTGCATGCCGTATACAGTATGTTAGCATTTAGAAAAATACTTAAGTGAAACTTTAATTTCAAGCTTTATTAAAATTTGTGAACTAGAGTATGTCAAGACAGTTAATAACATCAGTTATTATATACTAAGAAAGGGGGACAACCTTGTTATACTCTATAAACTTTAGAATTTTATTAGGGCAGTGTGAATTGTGTGATTAAATGTCACGCATTTTAATATTGTATTATTATAAGTAACAGAAATAGTTGTATTATTATATTCTTACTGCCTAAATTATGATTAGTCAAAAACTATAGATTCTGCGTTTATGACTCTTCTGGCATATTATTATTGTTCTGTCTCGTTAAAAGGCAGAGTCCTAAGAGTGTGCATGTCCTGTATTTAAACTTTTTCTGTTATAATTATGACCACTTAATAGGCGGGTGTGGCCAACCTAGGCCAACATAACTAACTCTCAAAGTTTCTAACCCTTCTCCACTTTTGAGTTTTCAGGAAACCCTTCAGATTTTCTACTTCCTTTATATACAGTTTGTTGCATGCACGAGAAAATCCCCTTTAACATAAGATCGCGCATGTACAATTCTAGAATTTTTTCCTTATTTTTATTTATAATATACATATGCATTTCATAATTTTTCAACCAATATCTTTTTTCATAGTAGTTCTATAGCAAAATAACACAAATAACTAAGTGTGTTAATCAGACACTACAACATCAGCAACTTCTATCAGATTGATGATGTTTCAGTGTTTGGTCATCTTTCAATTAAGCCGCCAAAATTACACAATTTGAGAAAGAGAAATAACTTCAATACATAAGTAAATCGAGCATAACAAAATACATTAATAACAATGTCCATCAATGAAATCCATGATGTAGGTGAGTGTGCCAAGCTCAAAACCGTCCTCACGACGCGATGAACTCGTATAGTTATTGATGCCATGGAGAAGACCAAGACCTTCTTCGCTCATAAGTAATTTATCATCTCCAAAAAGACTTTTATTATCAAACTTCACACTCAATAATCTTTCTGCGGATCCATCTGCCATATTCGACAAACTGATCATCTGATTTTTGATGGTTTTGATTGCTTGATCTTTGATTTCAATTTTTTTACTTAGATGTGTATTCCAATAGTTCTTCACTTGATTGTCCGTTCGACCTGGAACTCTTTTAGCTATCAAAGACCACCTACATATATATACATCAAATAGTCGTAATGAAACAAATTGAGAATGTATAAATTTTTGAATAATATATTTTGAAAAAAAAAGAACAGATGTATTTATTTACCTATTACCAAGCAGCTTGTGGAGCCTAATGATGAGATCTACCTCTTGGTCAGTGAAATGGTCTCTTTTCACGTTTGGGCTAAGATAATTCATCCATCTCAATCTACAGCTCTTTCCACATCTCTTCAGACCTATTTATTCATTAGTTACAATTTCAAGCTTTAAACAATCCCCAAGAGCTTGTAAAAGTCTAAAGACAGCCCCATAAGTTTTAATATTACCGATCCCCGCCCCCTCCCCAACACAGAGAAAGATAAACAGTTCATGTATGAAATCATATATATGTGTGGCTTCGCTTAAGGTCGTCTAGTAGTAAGAAGTCCGAACCTCAAAAAAAAGTTCCTCATCTTAAACCTCTACATGAATTTAAGACCCATAGTCTCAATTTCACCCTCAAGAAATAATTTAGCTGGAGAGAGAGAGAGAGAAATTATGACCAGTTTTTTTGGCAATGCGGTTCCAGTGGCCTTTGCCGTGAGCTTTGACATAATCCATGAGGATCTTATCTTCTTCAACTGTCCACAAACCCTTCTTATACTCATTGCTATCTTCTTCTCCACTTCTCCTCTTTCGCATTCTTCTTGTTTCTTTACCGAAGAGGGAGTGACAGACAGAGAAATGAGATGATATACTATATAGAGAATAGCTCTTATATATGTGCGTGTGTGTAGACTAGAGCTACATCTACGGACTGGTGCGAAAGCTAGTAGAATATTTTGATTAAAAAACTATATATCTCTATATATATCTAATGTGAAATTAGATATAAAAATCAGTAAAACAACTAAATACTCTCGACTAAAAAAAATAGCAAAGCCGAAGTCCAGTAACTGCATGATCGAATGAAATTTGAAACAGGACCATATAACATTATAATGAGAGATGTACATGTTTCGGGCCAAAATTTCATAATCATAAAAATATAAATTAATCTTTATTTAAATATATTTCATTGAGTTGCTTTTACAAAAAAAAAAAAGTACTACCTATTTATAAGGTGAACAATTATTTAACAAAATTTGGAGGAAGAACAATTTGCATGCTCTTTTCACTCTTTTATTTTTAGATTTTGGTTTTGATGTTTCTCTTAACTTCTCTTTTAGTAATATAGATAAATATCTATAAAACATAGAAAAAGAACATATAGATGGTTAATATATACAATGTGTGTATATCTATCTAATTTTAATAAAACTATAACTGGATGGTATTATTCGAAGAAAAATTAAGAAAACGAATTGTTTTACTTCCAATTCAGCCATTATTTCTCCAATCTAAGTAAAAATTAACAGAAATATTTGTTGGCAAAAAAAAGAATAAAGAGTGAAACAGTAATCTAAACTTTTACTCTAATTAATAGAAAAGGGAAGTGTTACTCCATTTAGATCAATTTTTTAATTTTATTTTTATTTTTTTTACTCCTAAGTTTATCAGTCAGACACTAAATGATTTGTAGATTCATAATTATGTGTTGATTGTGTGAAATGTTAGGGATAAATTAAATAATTAATGATAAATAACTCATATAGTCTATAGATAGTGACTTAACTTAAGCACGCTATTAATTTGTTGGGTATACCCTATTCATGACGTGAATTTATAACGAGTTTCATTTTAATACAATCATTTATTGGTTGCGTTGTGACGTACGTTTATCATCAGTATTGTGTTCCAAAATGCCAAATGCATTTATCACTTGGAGATTCTTTTCCATAGACTTTAATATAAACTAAATACTCACATAGTTTTGCAGTAATTTATTCACACCGTTTTCATCTATTTTCGTTAAAAAGGAAGAAATTTCCAACTTTTTTTTTTAATATATAACATCTAAATTTTTTAAAAGGAACGTATCTCCTTGGCAAAAAAATAAAATGGAGCCGCCGAAGATGGTTTAGAGGTACACAGCGATCACGTGAAGTTTCACAATCGAAGTTTCGTGTGTCAGGCCAGTGTTCATCCACTTAATCGTTTGATTATTAACATATTATTACTTTATTATGGTATCACGAGACTAAACTTACAACCGGAAATCCCCATTCAGTGGGGAATCTTGGACTTGTATAATTATAAATGAACTAAAATCTGAACTTATTAAAAAAATTATTGATTTATTCCAACTGAAAAGTTAAATGAAATGAAAAATTAGTTGTTCTAAAAAAAGAGAGGTAATCATAGATATTTGCACATTTAAAACTATCGATAAAACAAAACATTTAATAGATTCCATTTATTCTATAAAAAATACTCATAGATATTTGCACATTTAAAATTCTCGACAAGGAAAAGTTGTTCATTAACATTGGGAGTTGAGACATAAAAAAAAGAGTAGTAATTCTCTGTCACCATTAAATTTGTAATAACTCCACGTACACAAATTAAAAAGATTGCTCCGTAAGATTTAATCTATTTATTATGGATACCAAATGCGCACCATAAATTTTCATATACAAAAAATCGTTTTGTCTTGTTGTTCATTTGCAAATTACAATATTCTATTCACGTCATCTTTCTTTAAAATACAAATTATTGAATATTATGTAAATTTTAATTTCGAGTGAGATAATCGAAGCTGTGAAGTAGATTCAAAGCAAAACAAACTATTTAGAATACCAAGTTATCAAATGGTACTTTGATTAAAAAACTAATAAGATAAGTTGAGAAGACCCAATGGGATTCTATTTTGGCGGGGTAATTACAATAAAAGCAGTTAAAATTGTATAAGTTATTTTGTGTGTGCATTAGGTAAAAGAAAATCATTCTAATCAGTTAAAACGTAATGAGAAAAATATATACGTAGTGGGCGAGGAGTTTTTATAAAATGGTAATAAAATAGGCGAGACTTAAGAGAACAGAAAGATCAAAACATAGGTAATATATATAAATGTGGTGGCAAGTGAGAGCTTCGAACCAGGGGAACAGGGGTCAACGAAATAGAGTTCAACAATCTGATATTTTAACCAGGGTCATGTAAACTCCTTAACATAAGCGTAGGTCTGCCACTACAATCTATATATCTGAATCTCTAGTACTTGCTAACAACCTTATAACATGAGCTTTTAGATTTACCACGACTCATGAGTCAGTCGATGATATTGGGCTTTTTGTATATGCTTTAACAAAACCCTTGGGTGAGACAAAATTACAATCTCTGTGTTATAATATCCATATACTATTTTGTTTTACCAACAGAGGCCTTACGTTTATGTATCTTAACATTAACCATAAAATGTATGCGTGCTGTTCTTACAGGTTTTGGACTGTTCTATACTTTCGTATTTTTTATTTATTCAAGTACGATTGGTAAATGGAGCGTCTATAGTTTGCACAAATTCACAGCTTCAACGCAAGGCCCAAAGTTAGCCCATTATTAATATCTGAAATATTAGTTGATGGTCTTCTCACCTGACCTCCTCAGTGGACCCAACAAAAAGCCGAGCGAATACTAAGAAAGTTCGCGCTCTTCTTTTTTTCTCTTTTTTTGTTTTTATACAAAATTTGTCAAGAGGTTTTGGAGCGGTCGCGATTAGTGATAAGCGTAACTGATACCGCTCATATTCTTTTTTTTTGTTTTCTTTGTCAATTGATAACGCTCATATTGGAAAATTAATATAGTAATATTAAAATCGTATATATATATATATATATCATCATATTTTAAATGGTATCCGTATCTCATACTTAAGAGTATATTAGTAATCTGGAATTTCTTCATGAATGTATGGTTGGTTGAGTCTGAAGATAATAAGATATGCTTCTACACCATGTGACCTCTGACTATCTTCTATTGTCTTCTTTCTTTTTCGTTTCCCACCGATAATATTTTGTTTTGTTGGCTTGAAATTAAAGAAAAAGAGTACATCCCTCTTTTTGTTTTTATATAGATTAAAATACAACACACAATTTTAAGCTCAAAATAATTAGTTTTGAACTAACTTATTTTTATGTGCGTGTACTGCTGACTGCACAGTGCATATACTTTTCCATTTTTGGGTCACATGAATTGAAGGCGGTCAAAGATTTCACGTGCCTATCGATTCAAATCGTAAGCGAGTTATTTTATTATTAATCTGAAACAACTTGCAGACTATATGCAATTATGCCAATATATTGGAAAAAATGAGAAATTTAATAGACAAAGCTAGATTTCAATGATTATGTTCGGTCGTTTTCTTATCCGATCCTAGCTAAGCCATTTCCTTCCTTTTCTTTTTTGACAAACACCATTTCCTTGTACTTTTCTAAAACCATCTGCATTACCGATTTTTAAATTAAAGTTTCTCAATTTTAAAAAGAAATGATAAGATATATAATATTATTTTACTATAAAAATAACTCAAAAAGACGGAGAAAGTCTTACAAAAATATTTATATTTACAGTTAATACATTTTCTTGAGAGACTTATAATTAAATATTATTTATTAATTTTAAAAGTTGAGAAACTGTTACAAAAAATCTCCAAGACAATACAAATTTTCTTATTTTTGTTTATCTGAAGAATAAAGAAAGTTAATTGACATAGGTTATTTTCCATTTTATATTATCTAGTTTGTATGATAATTAATATGTTTTCAGTCGATTCTCATATATTTATATTATTTTCGTTAGTTATAAAGCATATATATGTTGGGAAAAAAACATCGAGTATCTAATTTGGTTATATCAGAGTCCAAATCCAAGTAATTAAAATTATATTTAACATGATCAGAAAATTTAAGAAAATTGAATAATCTGTAATAAAATAAAAAGCAATATATTAAAAATCAAATTTTTTTGAATAATCTCTTAATTAAGCAACTGGTAAAATAGTAACAAACTTGATATACAAGAAATTTAAACGAACGATTTATTTTTCTTTTAAATGACAAAGTAAGTACCTGTTGTAACTTGTAAGCGTAGTCTCTGATCAGACCTTAATTAAATTAGTAACAAACTTTTTTCTGTTTGTTTCAATCTGCGTGGCGGTATTGTATTCTGGATTTTCTTAGTGCGACATTCACAGTTGGCTTTAAAAATGATGCTCGTACACTTTGGAGTTTGGATTCTGGTCCAGCATAGATCTTCTTACATATTGACGTTGTTTGTTTACACAAGGGATTTGCGATATATCGTTCACATAAGTTCAAGCACCGAAGAGAAAAAGCACCAAAATTCATAAAAGACTACAAAATTCTACGTCTGAGATTTACCTATTTATGCATGAAAATGGTATTTATATGCTTCTTTTTTTTTTTTGTCGGCCGGTATTTATATGCTAAAACCACGGAAGTAGTTACCAGTTAGTATTTGAGGTAACGAATAAAATATTTTACTAAAAATATGTGCATATTTGAAAATGGCACATTAAAACTCAAAAAAAAAAAAAAACAAACAAACAAACAAACGAAAAGGCAATAGCTCAACGGAAAGGTAGCAAAATTACCATGAATCCCATGATTTCATGAACTATATATATTCATTCAGGGATTTGCTATTATATATATTCATTCACTGATTTGATATATGTGTATGTATATACTACATTTGATGTAGATATTCTCAAGTGAGACTAATTCTGTATATATATATTTTTAAACAATAATCTATAGGTTTATATATTTATTATATGGAGTTGATTCTTTTCATAAATATGTTTCTATAGCGATGATCAAAAGTTTTGAAATACATTTTTAATAAAGTGATTATAGCTAATGGAGTTAATGTGTGGAATAAGGTTACAGCAAACTATATTGAAGTAATAAAGGTTCTTACACTTGTTCACAATGGATCTTAACTAAATCAGTTTTAACATTAGTTTGAGTTTGGTCCAAATAATAAATAATAGTGCATTTATCCATTAAAGAGAATTGTGAGAAGTGGAGCCGACACACGTCGAGCCTTACCCTGTTAGGGACACCCCATGTGGTCACGTGTAAACGTTTGTTTGTCTTAAAGAAAGTTGAGTTTGAAGTATTCCGAGAAGACTCGTCACAGAGAAGAAGAGAGCAAGAGAGAGTGAGCCTCTTCTTTAGTTGTTTGTTGCAATAAACACAAACACAACTTCCCCGTTTTCTGCTTTTTTTGGGTTCAACTCCTAAGCACTCCAATCACAATTCACAACCCATGCATCCAGGAAATACAATAAAATAATCTGAAGCAAACAAACAACAAACAAAAAATAAAAACCAATCTCCGAGTCTCTTGCAAATTAGGATTTAGTTTTGCCGGAGAAAATGAAGGAGAAGGCGGAGAGTGGCGGAGGAGGAGGAGGAGGAGGAGTAGGATACGTGAGAGCGGATCAGATAGATTTAAAGAGTTTGGACGAGCAATTGCAGAGACACTTAAGCAGAGCATGGACGATGGAGAAGAGGAAGAGCTTGAGTGATGGTGAAGAAGCTAACGTTAATAATAAATATAACCAAAACAACTTTGGACATCGACAGCTTGTGTTTCAGAGACCGCTTCTTGGTGGTGGTGGATATAACAACAACAACAATAATCACAACGACATAATTAGGTCAAGGACGGTGGTGGGAAGGTCGAGGAGAGAGTGGGAGATTGATCCTTCGAAGCTTATTATCAAAAGTGTGATTGCGCGAGGTACTTTTGGTACTGTTCACCGTGGAATCTATGATGGTCAAGATGTCGCTGGTACAATTCTCTCTCCCACTCGATTCATAAGTTTTGTTTATGTTCCATAAAAAAGTTCGGGTAAATTATATCTCTTTATTAGATTTCTTAATCAAGTGATCAAGTAAATAAAACATGCAGTAGTATAATGGAAATTAAACTCTGTTTCCACCTCCAGTTTTCTGTTCCCTTTTTATTTTGTCACATAATTTTGATTAAAAAAGAAAAACAAGGAAGGAACTTATGTGTGAATTAAATATTGGTAAAAATATTTATAAAAAAAACAGTGAAGCTACTAGACTGGGGAGAAGAGGGACACAGGTCAGACGCGGAGATAGCTTCGCTAAGAGCTGCTTTCACTCAAGAAGTTGCTGTCTGGCATAAGCTTGACCATCCCAATGTCACCAAGGTACCACCGCTCACTCTTACGCCCTATGGTTAATGGTGAACATTTCGAATCAATTATCAAATTGAAACTAACCAAACCGAAACGTAATAAATAATATTTCTTAACCGAACCGACGTAATATTAACTCCTAGCTCCTACGCTCATGCACATATACATAAAGTAGGTGTACGTTTATGTCTCTGTTTAATACAAAGGTTACTTCTAAATTTATTTTTTCAGCATTGAATTTAAAGATAGTATATTAACATTTGCTTTTTTTTGTGTGTGTGTGTGAATATGGAAATTAAAAAGTTCATAGGAGCGGCGATGGGGACATCAGAGATGAGCATTCAGACGGAAAACGGTCACATGGGAATGCCGAGTAACGTTTGCTGCGTCGTCGTTGAGTATTGCCCCGGCGGTGCTCTCAAGTCATTCCTCATCAAAACTCGCCGCCGCAAACTCGCCTTCAAAGTCGTTATCCAACTCTCCCTTGATCTAGCTCGCGGGTATATATATATGTGCATGTGTGTGTGTGTGTGTTGGTTCTATTGTTTTTGAATCCAGTTTTTGATTTAATTGAATAATTAATTATCTTAATATTTTAGTGTGTTCCCTTGATTATTGTAATATATATTAGGTTGAGTTACTTGCACTCACAGAAGATTGTGCATAGAGACGTGAAAACGGAGAACATGCTTCTAGACAAGTCTCGCACGTTAAAGATTGCAGATTTTGGGGTCGCTCGTCTCGAGGCCTCCAACCCTAATGACATGACCGGTGAGACCGGAACCTTGGGATACATGGCTCCCGAGGTACGTACTACAATTTCCTTCAATTTATGCATTGTGATCTGATAATCATGCATGATTGATAATAGTAGTAAACTAGTAATGATGATGAAATAAATGAAAAATGCCTTTTATAAAAAGGTGTTAAATGGGAGTCCCTACAACAGAAAGTGCGATGTGTATAGCTTCGGGATATGTCTTTGGGAGATTTACTGCTGCGACATGCCTTATCCCGACCTCAGCTTCTCCGAAGTTACCTCCGCCGTCGTTCGCCAGGTCCTTTTAAATCACATTTTTAACTAATTTTAAATCTTTTTCGTCAACCCTATATATCTAAAAGGAATACATCTCAAATCTTTCTGGATTAGAATTTGCGACCGGAGATACCGAGATGCTGTCCGAGTGCGCTGGCGAACGTGATGAAGAGATGTTGGGATGCGAATCCGGATAAGCGGCCAGAGATGGAGGATGTGGTGGCGATGTTGGAGGCGATCGATACTTCTAAAGGCGGAGGAATGATTCCACCCGATCAACAACAAGGCTGTTTCTGTTTCCGGCGACACCGAGGCCCATGATATTCAAACAATACGACGACAACGTCTCATTACTATTAACTTTTCTTATTTTGGAAGTAGAGAGATTTTTTAGTACTAGATAATTAAGGAGTAATTTAATTACATGTGGGATTTAATTTATAGTTAGCTGGTGTTTTATTTCCCCATTTCGAGGATGAATGTCGTACTTATTTGAATCGATCATTTCATACGTTGCACATGCACACAAAACGTAACTATTGCTTTATGTACATATACGTAACTCTTTCCTTCTTTTGTGTTGCATTTTTAATGTCTTCCTTTGTTTGAAATGCTTTAGATATGCCTCCATCTTATATTAATAATTTCCAAAACGAAAACATCAAATATGAATTAATATTAACACATACAATAATTCGAAACTTTTTAAAAAAAAAAGAATAGACAATTAAGTTACAATTGTTCATCATAATATAATATTCATAGGCGGAAAATACCGGTACACCTTTATAATTTCTCTCACAAAGATAAAATAAAATAAAAGAAACAGTATTGTTATGAAGAAGAGACAAAAGGGAAAACCGATAAAGCTGAAATTATCCGGAGATTTTGTAACTCGGGTTAACGAGATTGTCTAAACCGGAGACAACTTGAATGGATTCAATAACATCACCGACTTTAAGATCAGCCAGAAAATCTTCATTTTGAGTAACGTAACCGAAGACAGCGTAACGACCGTCCAAGATGTTGGAATTGCTCGGCGTGAGCTCACTCTCTTTTAGCAGCCAAAACACTTGGCTTGATCCTGAGTCATTCTCAAACTCCTGATCGCATTAAAAAGGTATATATTTGTTATAATTACAATATATATAGGATTCAAATGTGAAAAAAGAGGGACGAAGAGAAGGACTCACTTCTCTTGCCATTGCCATTGTCCCAAATGCGTTGAAAGGAAGCATAACCTGAGCCTTGTAAAGACCCAATTCCTGTCCACCACCAACACCCAAACAAAATAAATAAAAAGGAATGAAAGTGACAAGGGGAGACTGGTGAGAGACTTACTTCAAGGGTTGAGCCGTAAAAAGGCGTTTTCTTCCCAGTGACCATAATCTCAAGAGGAACTGTCCTCATTTTCTCTGTGCTTGGATCGATAAATCCTTCGGCAGGACCCTCTGGATCTCCCGTTTGTACCACAAACCCATCAGCTGAAACAAAGCAAACAAAAAAGTCTAACCAAATAGTCCCCAGGATATATTAAAGGCAAAGTGTGGATTTTACAGCCTTACATCTCTGGATCTCCATGCCATCGTAGAAATGCCGCTCCACCAAGTCCACAAAGTTGCCGGCGGTAACAGGGGCGTTGTAGCCATCGAGGACAATGCGGAACACGCAATCCTCGAGGTTGGGGTTGTCCTTGATCTTGACCTTCATGTCCACGGTGGCTCTTCCCTTGAGAAGAGGCATGTTCCGATACTCTTCGGGCACTTCATAAGGGAAGCCATCAACCATATCCTCTTCTATTCTGCAGATAAACCGAATGCGCCACACGAAGATCTCAGCTGCAGTCATCAATCACAAAAGGGGTCTAAATGAGCAAAAACCATTTGCTTTATCTCTCATTCCTCATTTGATCATACCCCTTTCCATCTTTGTTAACACTCACCCGCCAACATATTGGAGAATTTCTTTCTGCTTTGGAGCAACCGCATCTCTCTTCCGATCTTCCACAATCTGCAGCATATCCTGCATACCAGCTTCCAACTTTTCGATCATTTCATTACCATGATCCTTCTTCGATTCAGCAAAACCCGCCACAATCGCACTTTTCCCTTGCTGCAGTGATCTATTAGCTTGCCTCACATTCTACAACAGGCAAAACGCACAACATCAAAAACAGAGCGAAATTCCACTAAACTTATTATCACGTTACCACCACAACCAACTCATTTTACCCTTTCAACAGAGTCGAGAGCCTTGAGGCCTGCAATCTTGAGGCTATCAGTGATATCCTCAAGAGGCTTCTGTACTTCTCTGATGGCTTTGTTGTCGATAGGCAATGCATATCTCAATAAAGCACCTGGATCTTTAATCGGAGGACCGGAGATTAACACTGAGACATCTGGAATCGCAGGATTCGCCGCTGCGTAAACATTGGGAGGGGAAACAATGGAAGGTACTCCAGCTATTAAACCCAACGACAAAGCTAATGAAATCGCACATTCCTTCAATGTCCCTCTCTGCATTCAAACCATCACAGCAAAATTCATCAGCTTTTACAAACTCTAAGCAATTGGAGAGTGAACTAAGTTACTTCCAGAGAAGAAGGGGTATCAGAAACTCGGCACCTGCTTGTTTTCGCTGGAGCAACAACGAACTTCTAGGGGTTTCTTGGAGCAATAAGAATCGATTCTCCTTCTGGGAAACCTCGAGGAATTGACCAAGTTAAATGTAGGGAGAGAGGCAAACGATGCCGCCATTTGGAGAATCAACAGTTAAAATCGAAAAAGGGTTTCAAGAGAGATGACGATTTTCAGTGAGAGCCCTGATGAGTCGACATTGGAGATTATGGAGTTTTTGCTCTGTCCGAAAAAAACATGTGAAAGAAACTATCTTGTTCCCAACTGTCTGTGTCGGATTTTGAATTAGAGAAGGAGATGATGATGTGGCGAAGAAGAGGATAAGGGGTTTATGACTCCAGTTCTCCGGATAAGATTACACTATTTTCCTTCCCCCATTTTTTTTATACCTTTCTTTTCTTTTTGTTGTGCAGCGTGTTGATGGGCCTTTAATTGGGATTAGGCCTTTTATCTTATCTGATGACTTATATGGGCCTAAGAATTTGCATATTCAGACTAAGCTAAGCACCCACCCCATTTCTATGATTTTTGTCTTCGGTTTTTCTCATACAATTTTAGTTTTATTACCTAGATATACATTATAACTCGAAATTATAAAAAAAAAAAACTTGAAGCATATTTTCGTCCTTTGTGAATAAAAATATCAATTATCATATTCTTAATTTATTTGGAAGTTCAGGATTCTTAAACTTTCTGCAACTTACCTATTGGACTAGGGGGAGTGACTATTTGATGCATCTTGCGTCCAATATTAATGACATTTTTAAATTTAGTCAACCCAAACGTAATTAGTTTTTTTTTTTTGTTCGTACGTAAGGGAACTAATTATACGTTGTCTCGCCATGCTATAATTAAATCATCTTTAATACGGCATCTCTGATGTGTTGATGTAACTTTAAATTGCATGCTCTGTTGTACTTTCTTTCCTAATACAAACACACATCAGGTTGCCCAAAATAAAAGAAAACAAAGTTCGTGTTAATCATGGAATTTGTCATTCTAAAAAGAAATGGCTAGATATCAAACTTTGTTTATATTTGCTTTTTCGACATGTCAGAAAAAAATTCGAATCAAGTTTTCTTGATAAATTTTAGAATTTTATTTTTGTCGACCACAAAGCTACAGCACCTTATTTTCTTTCCGCAATTATGGAATTATGGATTTATACTTATTAACTAGCTAGTGGTCCAGATATAATTTCTCAGTAAATATAGCTACTGTCTACACTGACTGTTTACGATGGATAATAATAATAATCATTGGATATACGTAACACATATCTCATGACTTAATTAACTGGACCTTCAATATTAATAGTATAAAAACTTTATCTGAATTATACTTTTTGTCTTAATTATTTTAGAACCCTTTCTACAATTAAGTTATTATCCTTTTTAAAAGGTAAAAGAACCATTCTTAAACACCTTTTTAGCATTGCCAGAAAAACAAAAGAAGAAAAATTATATAACCTATGGTATATTACAAAACTAACTAATAATACATGTTATAATAATTCTTAGTAAAAGAGGTTACGTATCGAACATACGTACATATTGCTGTTAAAAAAAAAACATACGTGTATACATGGAACATGTCGTGATGTACTGTTGTACTATATTACATTATATATTTATATAGATCTTTCTTTCTCTTCTCTCTATACATGAATATGTGTATACGTGTGTGGGTTGAGATGAAAAGTTGAAATATCACTCACTATTCGCATACAGCGAAATTTGAAAACCCCATACCATAATGAATGGACCTTCTCTAACGAAAAGACTGAATATACTTATATTATAAATTTAATAATATATCCTTTCTCTTTATGAAAATGACATCTTGCCCCCCCCCCCCCCCCCCAAAAAAAAAAAAAAAAAAAAATAATAACNCATGACAGATAGTAACGATTCCGATGAAAGTTTTTATTTAAATCTCTAACTTTATTTGTAAATAAGTTTTATAAATTAGAATAAGAAGAAAGAAAAGATAGTGGAAGAAACTATTAAACTATGAATGGTGCTCACACCTTTATAGATTGATCGTCTTTTCACAGAACCACACACATGGCGACGACACTAATCCACTAGCAATACTTATGTCCTAAAGTCATTGTTACTCTCAGGTGTTCTGCTTTTTTTCTTTTCTTTTCTTTTTCTTTTCTTTTGTGCTCTAAAAGACCATTTTTTTTTCCAAAGCCAAATTTGTTTACACGTTAGTACTTAGATAGAAAAATAAACTGTTTCGATTTTCATCGGATGTTCTCGAAGGATAAATTATAAATTAGATAATTCATAGACGAACCACTACTACAAATAATTTGGTTTTTTTTCTTATACATTATCTTACAACGATAATCCATGGCAATCTGTCAAAATTGATGTTTTTCTTTCAGTAAGAAAAAATATTCTTGTTTTTTTGGTCTATATACTTTTACTTGGACTATATATGCCAATCACCTTTTTCGGTAAAGCAAACAAAAGAGGGATAAAGAAAAAAGTCCCCTGTTTTTGGAAAAATAGAAAGGAAAAACTTAGAAGACACTATCCAACGAAAAGGATGCCACCATATTCATGGCCTCTTAACTTAGTTGTGAAGAAAAAATATAAAGGAAAATCCATCTTTATTCATGTTGCTATTTTTATAAGATGAAGATGTAATGACGATATAAAAACTTATTAATAATTTTGTTTGAAGCAAATATACATTCCATTATAAGTTAATTATACCTTTCAAAGATTCTATTTCTAAAAAATCGTTGGGTGCATATAATATAGACACTATAATATAAAAGTAGTCAACTTACTAGATTAAATAAGCACGGTGTTTTGCATCTATTGATCATGTATATGTGTTTTTACACATATATAGGATGATATTAATTAATACGTACCAGAAAACCAATGAACCATGAATTAATCGGTTATCATTGAAAACGAATATATCGTTCTGAGAAGGACAGTAGTGTACGTACTTTGTTTTCTTGTCTTTTTACATCTTATGAATAACAGTTTATATTGTGTAGATGGGCTTGATTATATCTACATAGACAAGCTCACATGTGTGCACTATTTTAAAATAAACAACCAAATCCGCAACATGCTAAATCGTCGGAACGAGTTAACCTAGAGCTTATGAAAAAAAAAAGTAAATTATATTAATTCATATATATTGTACAAGTTTGAATCTAAATCTCTATACTGAATGTGATTTTGCCCATTGTAGCTTAGTTTTGTTATTGTTGTTGTAAGACCATTATCTTTTGGGGAGAAGTGAGAAAATCCACCCCCCCCCCCCCCCCCCCCCNTTGGCAAATTGTTTTATCTTTTAAATTTGTTTTTTATTTTATTTTTAAAACTAAGGCTTTTCCTCTCATTTATTCTTGTTTGGGTGCTGAAAGATATTCCTTTTTTGGAAAGGTCCGTTGATATCCAACTGGCTAACACATGGAAGTGTGGAACGAGACTATATCGTAACTATAAACATATTTCCTCCCATCTATATATATATATACAAACACAAGTCTTGTAAATATAAATATATCGTGAAGACGTCAAGAACGCCGGAACGGGTAGTATCCGGAATTTCTAACAATAACAAGAGAAACTGAGAAAGCAAATCGCATTTATAAAATATATGATGGAACTCATATTAGTTACATTATATTATAATTTTGTAAACTCGAAAGGCTTTGTTCTTCAACAACTATATATGCACACATATTAAGAAGGAAATATACCCACATATATATAGAGAGAGAGGAATTGCAATTTTAAATTTAGTCTATATATGAGTATAAATATTTGCAACCATATGTAGATATATATTAATAAAGTCATATAAGCGTTCATATATATAGAGTATTTGCATTTTGGGTAGCTGAAGAGTCAAGATGGAATTCATGAAAACGAACCAGGAATATTAAATTAATGTACATAAATTTTAAGTACTACTTACATATGTCAAATATAAACCACCACTTTTACCACCAAAAAAAAAAAAAAATTATACACCATCACACATCATGTTAATCTTAACTACTTGTACATCATTTAAAACAACATCCGATATAGTAAAAAGTATTAACCCGACGGAGAATCTTCGATACGAAAGAAATCATGGAATACAAAAGACAAGGCGAAGCTGCGTAGGGACTTGTGTAACATAATAAGCTAATAACTAATGTATTTTTATACAAGCGAAATCCTATTTTTAGCTTAAACTAATGCGGCCACAAGCAGTTGCATTGCACCTAGTCTGGTTTTTTTTTCCCATACGGTGACATGAAATCGAGACTCACCAAAATATTGGTTGCATACTTTTTATATATGCATTTTGTTTTTCTTCTTAAATTCATTTGAACCTTAATAATTGACAGAATACAAACTTAACTACAGTTCTTATTGCTTAACCTTAAATGTTATGTAAATATGAATGAGTTACCTTTGAAAAGATGCAATACACAGAATATCATAAATACGTGCAAGACTGCTGCAAGGTGCAATAAGATAAGAAGAAAATAAAAGATAGGAGTGACGTGAAATTGATTTTTACTGAATTTTATAACGAAGGGATGATACTGTGACAAGGCTGTGAAAAAATGGAAAATCACAGGATGATGAGGACCGTTAGATGTATTCGGATGAAGCGCAGATCCGACACTCACCCGACCGTCGAGCATGCACCCTATTTAAACACACTCTGGCCGAACCACCATAGGCCACAGCTGAATAATAAAAAAAAGTCCTAATTATTTTATTAAAACTACAAAAGGGATATTCAGATCCAACGGCTAAGATCTGTTGCCGAGTCCACTCGCTAAAGAAGATGGACCCCACCGAGCGCAGAAAAGTCCACTTGAAAATTGTAAAATCCAATCACATTGGAACTACCAGAAATGCCCCGCAGTGAATTTGAATCGTGCATGAATTCATAGGAGCAGAGATAAGTGTAACTGTTGATGATTCGAATTTTATCACTATCCGAATAGAAATCCATTTGATTGCAAACAGTGAGATGTAAGGAAAACAAATTATATAAATACCGTTTGAATTTTAATAACAGATAAATCATAAATATATATAGCGTTAGATAAAAAGAGGGTGTTAAGAGTAATTTAACAAGGAGGGGTTGTGGTATAAAAGAGCGCGCTTCTTGAAGCTTATGAGTTTAGCTCACATAGCAAAAAGCCAAAGGCTAAGGAAAAGCTCTCTCTCTATTTCTGTAATTTTGAATTTCGTTTGAGAACTAATCGGGTAGAATAAGATGATGAAGATGATCTGATGATTCTCAAATCGGAATAACCAAATTTGGAAATTGGGAAGGCTTTTGTTTGGTAAGATCGTGGTTTCTGGGTGTGATCTGATCCCTCTGGTTCCGGAGGGGTATTGCTGTTCATGATGGGATTTTGCATCTGCCCGTTGGAGTCTCCGGCGAGATTACTGTGGAGTACAAGCTTCTTCCGCCATAAGATCATGATCTTCTAATCCTCCCCGCTTGTCTCTCTTTGGTTTCGCTTAACTTGATCGATCTTTCTCTTGCTTTCAACTCAATCCTCTTTCTCTCTCTCTCTTTCTCTCAAAATCTCTGTTTCTGCTTCGTTTCATCTTTCTTTTCTTTTTAAAGAAGTTCCGTTTTGTCTTCTGGTCAATCGATGGAATCCAATTCGTTTTTCTTCGATCCGTCTGCCTCGCATGGCAACATGTTCTTCCTCGGAAATCTCAATCCCGTCGTCCATGGTAAAAGATCCTCACTCAATTCTCTGTTTTCTGGAACTTTTGACTTTGGTTTTAGGTCAGATTTTCCCATATGTTTTTGCTGTTTGGATCATCTGGAATTTAATTGCATGACAAGAAATTATAAATTTTTGTTTTCTTTTTGTCTCATTGGGAAGGATCAAGATCGATGATGAACATGGAGGAATCATCAAAGCGAAGGCCCTTCTTTAGCTCTCCGGAGGATCTCTACGACGAGGAATATTACGACGAGCAGATGCCGGAGAAAAAGCGTCGCCTCACCACCGAACAGGTTTCTAATTCAGTTTTGACCCCCCCAAAACGTACGATTTGGAAGAGTCTCGTTGGAACTTTATGATTTGCGTGTGTTTCAGGTGCATCTGCTGGAGAAAAGCTTCGAGACCGAGAACAAGCTGGAGCCAGAGCGCAAGACTCAGCTAGCCAAGAAGCTTGGGCTACAGCCAAGGCAAGTTGCCGTCTGGTTTCAAAACCGCCGAGCTCGTTGGAAAACCAAGCAGCTCGAAAGAGACTTCGATCTTCTCAAGTCCACGTACGACCAACTCCTCTCTAGCTACGACTCCATCGTCAAGGAGAACCATAAGCTCAGATCCGAGGTATTATTACTGGTTACTATTACTATCCCTATCCGCATGCACCCTTTTATTTCGAATCATATGCAAATGGAGAGTTAAACTCAGCTTATTATGATTGATTACTGAATCCATATCTATGCCTTATTGGTCCAAAGGAGAAAGCATCAACTGAAAAAGGATATGCTTTTCCTTCTTTTTCAAATACAATCAGAAAGAGAATATATATATACATTATAGTATTATTTTTTATATGTAGCATAACATTAACTAAAAAAAGAAACAACATTTGGAATCAAATCAATAAATCGAATTTTACTTTAATATCTTCTTATGGGAGGTTGCTTGTGTTGACCGTTGTGATTAAAAAGTTTAAAAGAATCTTTCTCTTTTTTGTATTGTTTCCACAGGTGACTTCCCTCGCCGAGAAGGTCCAAGCCAAAGAAGAGACAGCTAACGAGCCACCGGGTCAAGTACCCGAAACAAACCAGCTCGATCCGGTGAACATGAACCGCTTCGAACCGGCAATCAAAACCGAGGACCGGTTAAGTTCGGGGAGTGTTGGGAGTGCGGTACTAGACGAAGACGCACCTCAGCTACTGGACAGCTGTGACTCTTACTTCCCAAGCATCGTACCAATCCACTCGGAGGAACATAACAACAACAACGGCAGTGATAATGACCGGAGCTGTTTCGCCGACGTCTTTGTCCCCACCACCTCGCCGTCGCACCATCACGGTGAATCATTGGGATTCTGGGGCTGGTCTTAAAAATTAAAGCAAGCCGTATATTTATATAAATATTTATAATGTTTATGTGTGTGTTTATCAAGTACAGTGACGTCGTTTCCATGTTGACGTAACCCCCGCATAATTTGTGGAGTAATTCCGCAATTCCACGGTATTTGTCAGTTATATATATGTTTTTCCGAAATCACGGTTCAATCCATTTTCTAAATTTAATAAAGTAAAAAAATGAAAATAATTCTATGGTTCGATAAATTTCACCGGCTTTTTGTACCTAGAACCACCAATAGGAATAAGAAGAAGAAAGATTGAAGCCTCTCATAATTAATACATTCACTGAACCGAGAGAGATTATAAAGAATCAATTTCCGTTCTAACATCTGTTAATGTCTAAAGAGCGGATTTAATACTAATTAATTCCATCCACATTAGTTAGTCTTCTACATATATGTATGTGTACACATACTCTCTCGGCTCAGCCACCTGTTAAACCACCGTCAACCGCACTTCCATTCCAAGAAATATCTAAACCGGGCTTTTCATGATGAACCACCAAACCAGATCTCAACATCCAGAACTTACAGGTCCGGTTCCAGACTGCAACATTGCCTATATCTACTACACACACACATTGGCTCCACTTTCGGAAAAAGCCCACCATCTCCGGTTCATGTTCTTGCAAGCTGACGCTTTTCTACTTGTGTTTCCCCCCGGTGGTTTCAAGTAAATTCTTATGATCCCTCAGGTTCTTTCCTCTTCTTACCCGATCTTCTGTTTGCTCTGCTGCTTCTTTCTTGTGGATCTGACACAGGTTGTGACTTTTGGTCCGGTAAGCTGATCGGCTTTATCTCATCCATCGGATCTGATTCAGTTACGGTTTTATCGTACATAATAGCTGCATCAAGGGAGAAGAGACGGACGGATAACGCAGAGAGAGTCGAGATTTTAGCAGCCGCTGAAAGAGAAGACCAGTACCACCATTCATTTTTCAAGTACTCTGTCTTAATCATGTCTTCTACCACAATTGCTGCCTGAACCAACTGAAATAAAACAACAAAGCCATAGACATTAGAAAATCCAGCTTATGCTGTATTAGATAGAGGAAAAAAGGTATATTTAAGAATTAAACCTCGAAAATGCTTTGTGCGGATTTAACAAATGCACGCCAAGCTCGTCTACGATCCGGATGTGATTTCGATGGTCTTAAAGCTTCTTCAGGCAGTGCCACATCCATATCAAGCAAGATGGTTTTAAGGAACCTGAAAGCCGGCAAAGCTTTGCCGGTAATACGTTTCAAAGAAGCCTGCGGAACCACACAGCAGCCTTTTAACCCACTACCTGAAGATTTCTTGTTCTTTTGCTCTGAGAAGCCAAAACCCACTCCACTCGGTTTATTCAGCGGACCGCCAAGATCATTTGTGACAAATCTATCGAACGACATACTAGATTCAGAATTCAAGTCTTCACCATTGGCTTCAGAACCAGTAAAAATCACCTGATCCCCTGAACCACCATCATCTAGCTTATTGGAAGTGGCAGATATGAGCACTGAGTCCTTAAGATGAGTAGATGGCAAGGGGATAAATGTTGGAATTCCATTTGAACCGATCAAACCAATCTCCTTAACCAAATCTCTGTTAGAATCCTTTGTCACAAACTTGGAACAGATCTCCTCAAAATGGTATGGGGAAATAGATTCTTCTTCTTGATATCTTATCAACCCAGAATCAAGTTCAGAAACATTAGATGTTTCAGCTAAATCTTTGCCAGCGCTAGACTTAATACTAAGATAATCGGATTTCAGGCTTTCTTTTGCTTTCGAAGAATCAGATATTTCCTTGCCTTCTTCAGTTGCTAATGAATAAGGAGTACACTTACTCTCGGCGTGCTCCTCAAATTCATCATCACTTGCAAATGTTTTGTGGCATACGAGGCAGTGAATCATGGATGGCAAAATGGATTCCAAGCATTCGCATCTACACAGTTTCTCTTGCTCTGCAACCTTTGTCTTCTTCCCCCGTTTTTTTAAGGTTTCGGTCTCTAGTTTGGTGCATGGACCATATCTCTTTTCCATTGACATGACAGCCTTCGTCACAAGATTCCCAGCCAATTTTGGAGAGGACGAATTCTGAGCTTGTTTTATTTCCCTTTGAAGATCCCCAAAACGTAATCTTTTCCAGCACAAAATAGACTCTCTCAGGTCTCTTTCTTTCGGGTCATCATCATGAAGCCATAGGACAAGCTCGCTGATCTCCGCTTCAGTTTCATAACATGTCCACGGTGAAACCATTAGTCTTCCATGGTCAATGGCGCGGAGAAATGGGGAGGGAACTTTTGAACCTGTCGAATCAACTTGTACAGATTTCTGCAAAGACATGCTTCCATCAACCAAAATACGAGGATGTTCTTCTGGGAAGCAGCAACCCCAATATAAACGACCACTAGCATCACTTCCCAGAAAGTCTCTTCGTATAGATTGCCTTAAAAGCTGTGCTTCTATGCTTCTTATTGATTGTTGCAGATTCTGTATTTCATTACTAGTGGCATTTAAATCCTGTTGACAAGCCTGCAAGTCTTGGGAAGCCAGAGATGAAGCATCATTAGTTGTCTGCAGTTCCACTGCATTGGGTTTTAGAGGGTGTGTTACATGGTTCATTCCAGCTGATGTGTGCAAGGTCTCTGCGGTATCTTCTTTTTCACAAGGCGTATTATCCGTTACTTCTATTGGCAACTCGTGCCTCCCAGGGGATGTAACTTTTTCTGGGGTGGAAATCTTGCTCTCGCTGGAAATGACATGTGACTCTCCGGTTTGAGCATCGGTCTCAAGCAGAGCTTTCCCCTGATTATGGTTAAGAAATGCAGCAGAGGAAGTGTCATCATCATGAGTAACCCGGTCTCCAACACCCTCCTGCTGTTGTTGACTACATCCAATGTGGTCTGCAAAGCTACTTGAATTTTGTGGTTCTCCCATTTCCTTCAGAATACTAGGCTCAACCTTTGCGAGTTTAGCCGTCAGAAATTCTTGCCGCATTTTCGTGCTTTTCCATTCTGAGGAAAGAGAGCGCAACTTCTGCTGCATTTCAATTATCGCTTCCGCACACTGCTCGAGGTGTTGATGAACAAGGGATGAGCTAAGCAGTTCATCGCATAGAAGCTTAATCAGCAGAATTCTCTGCATCAGAACCAAAAAAAAAAAAAAACAGATTATCAACAGCAGCAGGCACCATATGCTTGTGCTAATTTTAAGACAGAGCCTAATATAGTTTTTCCGCATTACTCTTCATTCATTTGACTCGGTTTAACCGGAATTCTATAAGGTAAATATCTAAAGACTTCCTTTCTTCCTTCCGAATGATACCTTAATCCACAGCATGTGCAAGTGTCATATATAATCATTGGCGTAACACATAAGCTAAAGATCACACAACATAAAAATATAATCATGGTCTTCATCTCCAACATGAGAATGAAAAGGTGACACGTTTCGAATGAATGAGGAAAAAATGGGAGAAAAGGTTCAAAACTTACCTCCTCAGCACTGAACTCCCAGTAATCTTTTTCTTCCATCGCATCTGCCAGGTGAGCCGTCGCTTCCATAGAAGCTCGGGTAAGTTCCCCCTGATACTTTTTACCTTTCCGCCGTCTGACTAGTTTGTAAGATTCCATAGCATCTTGAGCCATGCGCTTGGCAATGACACATGAGGGACAATACCAATTTCCATCAGGAATTCTAATAAGAGGTGGATTCAAACAATATGTGTGATACTCCGCATCGCATGTATCACACAAGAGAACACTGTCATCATCTTTGTCAACGCCACATATTTTACATACCCCCTCATCCCAAGGGGCCTTGGGAAGCTTATTTATTGAAACAACTATGTCCTTAATTTCCTTCTTCATCTCCGTACTTAGGCATTCCAATTTTCTGTAGTCCACAAGTTTCTGAACAAGTGGTAGAACCTATACCATCAAACAATAACGAATTGAAACTTGAGAAAATTATTGCACCCGATACTGCAACTATTTCCACAGAAAAAGGGAGAATATGCAGACAACTCCTTGACTTTTCAGCCAACACAACGACAATTCTACACGCACATAAAAGGAAGAACCCTTCTAAAGCAACTAACTTGGATCTCATAGGCCTATAACTTTCAATAAAAGATAAGTCTTAACAAATTTGTTTGATGGTACAGTCCCGACCATTTGAATTCAAGATGCTACTAAGCAGTGAACATATCATGTTGTGCAGAGCATAGCAGAAAAAAAGGAGAAAAAGACAAACCTCAGCTTCGTATAATGACTTAAATTTTTCAGACAATGTTTCAACCAGTTCTAAACAATCAGACTGATCCGCATACATAGCACGTATACAACTCCACAGCTGCAAATCAGAAAGCGAAAATTAGCATGTCATCCATGGAGAAAGATAAAGTTGCGTGCATAAACAATACAGAGTCCAGGAGTACACCATCACAATGAAATTTTAAAAATAAGCCAAGTGTACTGTCAGAGTCAATTGTTTCGACTTCTAATCATAGCTAAAACGTTATCCAACAGCTAAGCAGCAATATTTCTGGTGTTCAACAGAAAGTTGAACCTCATATTGCTGTGACATAAACAGATAGCAAAATATTCCAAATATCAAGCTGGCTCTTTCAATACTTGTATATTCGTGCATCTACCGAACAGTGTGAAAATAACAGCACCAAGATGCAATGCCAGAATGAAAATATAGCAACAATTCTCAGATCACACAAAAAGCAACATGCATCAATTGTACAGAAAAATCAGACAAACGAGGGAGAATCCTACCTCAAGAACATCCTCAAGAAAAGCTTCAGTTGATCCGTCATACGCACCAGCAGCCAACCTCAAATCTATAGTTCTGAAGTCTAAGGGACGTGAAACCATTGCAGGTGATCCCAGAAGTCCATCATCATCATTATCACTGGAATTCAGTAACTTTCGCCCCAGTAAAGTGCAAAATACTTTATCCTCGTCTGCAGCTGCAACATCACGCAACACAGCACGACATTTCTTCATAATGACATCAGATACACCAATAGAGGTCCTTTTTTTGGTTCCTTTAACAGACCTCTGCACCAAATCTCCACCTCGAACATCCGCCAGCAATGAGAGGACAGCTTTCTGTATTCAGTATGAGCCAAATAAAATTTCTTAGAATACAGGTGAGCCTAAAAAATAGCGTGCGTCATCAGACTGAGACTACATCACCGCAAGAACAAGAGCCAGTAAAGGGATTTGAGAAACAAGAAATACTTAGTTAACGCGATTCAAATTTGCAAGCATTTCAGGAGGGAAGACAATTGGTTTCAGAGATTGCACCTTTGTGGGTCCTGATGCATTGCCTTTATATACTTCTTTACTGATGGAATGCTCCAATATCTTCTTTGCCCACTCTGGTGGATTTCTCTCTAAAGCATCATAGACACACTTTCTGATTCTAGTCCCAACATTTGTCGGCAGTTTTCTCACAGGTTCCAGTACCAGAGCCCACTCTGGAATATCACCATTGCAAGTGTTTGTCTCAGTAGCATCAAGGCCGTCAGAATCATCATCTTCCACAGAAAGAACATCATTTTCTCTTGTCAAAGAACCAAATATTTTTTTAGTAGCCTCTGCAAGTAACTGAAGATAAAGAGTTAATATCTACACGCAAATCCAACGATCATTCTCTTTCTGTCAGAATAGTTTAGGAACTTAAGTATTCTAACACTGTTTCCTATAACAACCAAAGATTTCTTGCCCCAAAGATAATACTGATTGAAAACACAAAGTAAATCGATTTTCCAGACTGTAATTAAAGAGGACATTCACGATATTCAAGAGTTAAATATAAATGGCAAATATAGAAGTGAAAAGAAATTTAACTACTCTAGACTGACCTACGAATGGAACATAGAAAAACAGCACATAGGTGATGTTTCCAAGAGAGAAACTAAATTCGTGATTCCGTCATCCAGTAATACAAGCAAGATATTGTAACCCAGAACATAGAAAGAAAAATAACAAAAACATACCATTGAATCGGCTTCCATCCCAGCCACTCCTGTAAGTGAACCACAAAGCATACCACCATCCCCTTGTAAGCAACGGAATACCCTGCCACTTTCACGGGCAGCAATCTCTGCTGATTCGAGGTTCCCATCCATTGATAAAAGAGACAAGATGTACCTACGGGCCAATTCAGGCCAAGTAAGCTCGTTAACAGGAAGCATATGCAGCTTATTTCTTTTAGCAGAAAGGGTACTGCCATCCTTTTTCCGTCCTCGTCTGGATCGCGATTCTCCGGAATCGAAGTTTGGATCAACAAATGCAGCTACCTTGGATTGCAGCTCACATATTAGCACTTGCAGGAGCGAAATGTGGGTCCTTGTTAGAAGTGCACCCAAGCACGGCCCACGAGAGGAATATGAAATGTTAAACTCAGTAGAGTCCCCTGCTTTTGTCTCCTTCTGGACAGAAGCGGAGGTATTTTCCGAGGAAAAAGGTTGGCTAGATTCATCGAACAAAGAAAAAAATTTAGTAGCTGTACAATCCTTATCACCGTTCATCTCACTTCTGTTAGCTTCTTTCCCAGATTTATCAAGAAACAAACCATCGAACACTGGATTGACAAGCTCCTGTTCAAGCTTCTCAGGCGAGAAAGCCTCTCCCAAACCCAAAATTTCACGGAAACGCCAGAACACTTCAGATACCTGATTAGGCAAGCATAAAATATGACTACTATATATATGTGTGGCAGGACTTAGTGAATGAAGGGGTGCGTTGTAGATTACAATACAAGGAAAAGACAATGTCCGTACCTGAAGGAAGTCACCAACAAGCCCAGGAGGAAGCCTCAAACACATAGGCCTCCCAGGAGGAGGGTGTGGATTGCTGAAACCATGACCACCATTAAGTTTAGGCCTCTTCGCTTTCCGAGAAATCTCACCAGAAACTTCTCCCTTGACATTTTCCCCACCTTTTGGTTTGACAACTAGTGCTCCTTCTGCTACAGTTACAGAAACAGAAGAACTTCTACTCTTCAGAGACCTATAATTAGAACATGATTCGGCACCCGGCATACGTTCAATCATTTCCTGTACAAAATCTGCATCAAGTCCAAATCTGCTTTGATCCAGCCACCTTGACAAAACATCAACTAGAGTTGCAAGCTCGCTATTATCCTTTTCACCACATGTAGCACTGTGAGGAGCCAAAGAACAGCAAAATCTTGACAAAGATAAAATTACATTGTCTTTCTCATTTATCATATCCCAGTTGATTTCCCTTGTTTCTCTGTCAACATGCTTGCAACGGAAGTTCATGGTTCCCTTGTGCTTCAGGACATTGGAACATGCATCAACAAGCTTTTGAGACATCTTTTTCCATGCAACAGACGATGAATCTTCTTCCACAACAATATCGCCAATTTGAACCCCATGCTCCTGATTATTGGATAAAGTATTATAAAAGTCTACTTGAGAAGAACCAACTTCCGAGCGCAGGCAATTGAATGTGTTGGAGAAATTCTTCTCGCGTAAACAAGACACTATATCATCTTCAAGAGGTGGGGACGGATCTGAAAGAAGAATCTCAACAGTGTCGGCATCATGCTCTTGAGGACTGCCTCTACGATCACCTCGTTTGCCAATCTTCTGTTCCACCATTTCATCAATCTTTGGGCAGGATAAGACAGTTGATCCAACTGGAATAGATGATTTAGAGCATGGTGACCGTGTAACCTTGAAAAGAGGCCCGGAACTACCATCAGATACCTCACATGTAAATAAAGACCCTGTGATCTTATCATGCCAGCAGGACTTGTATCCTAATGGATAAATCATGTTGACATTGTGGTAAGACTGTCTTGTGTCAATTCGTCCAAGCGACAGAACAAAGAAATCTTCAAACTGCATCGGAAGTCCTTTCTGAAAGTCAAAATACACAAACATGAGAATTAAAAAAATAGAGTAACCAGTAGAGATATAAAGTTTGCACTTACATTAGCTTCCTCACAACCGCATCCATTATTCCCAGAGCTAAGAGATTCACCAGCATGAAAGAGCGTAGCAGGTGAAATGGCAAAAGGGGTCATCGTCTGACCATTAAATGGGAAACGCCTGAGCTGAGCACTCACTGAAGTACCCTTTTGCTCAGGGAAACCATTGTTTGGCCATCTTGATGTCTTTCTTCTCTTGGGCATATGCAATCTTTCTTGAAGAAGAGAACTCTCATTCCTGATTTCAGCATCCATACAGCTGTAGTTACCATTAATTGGCAGACCCAGATAACAAGCAACATCTTGTATTGAGCTAAATGTTTTTCCATTTGGAGCACAATACACAGCACATAGATGATAGCCATTTAAAGGCTGCTTAAATTCGACACGCCAACCATCTTCCAATACTCCGTGCCTTTCAGATATGAAATGCTTGAGATTTTGCAGCAACAGCTCGCTTGGATCAAGGGATGGAAATCTAATGGGCAAACTACTGTTGGTCAGGCTTAATGGGAAGCCAAAACCTAAAGAATGCGAATCCAATGCATCCACACTCATTTTGGTATTGCGAGCCATTATCCCTGAAGCTTCGAGACTAGCATGTCCTCTACCAGGATTCGAAAAGCTTGAATGCGTCATTGAATACTCAAAAGAGTTTCCCATGCAAGAAGTGCTGGCCAGCATATGCTTTCTGAAGAAGAAGAAAAAAGGAAGCACATAACCCATCAGTGGTTTACAATCTCTGCTAGGTATATTCTTAGACACCCGTGTTCAAAACAAAAAAACTAGAAGGCCAGATAGAGTCCTATCAACTAAACTATCATATGTATAGAAAGCCTCTTCATGCATGGATAACCCATACGAGTCAAGATCTCATGAACGGGAAAGCTAATATGCCCTCTTCTGCTACAGCAAATCCTATTCAATCAGCTTCTCGTTTTCCTTTTGATCCCTTTAGTTCCTATGCTGCATGAAAAGACAGCTAACCCCAAGGCTTGCCTCTACCTTGTCGAACTAAGCCAATATTCAATTCTTATAAACCCTAACGCATAGTCGGGAAACAGAAGCACGGCTACGTACCTCGAATCTGACGTATCATCGGCTCCGTATCCCTCCGCGTCACTCGGCGGCGAGGCGTTCATATCCAGGATGAGCTTGGACTTGACTCCCAGCGGCCACAGTTTGCTCCTCTCGCCGCCGGAAACACAGTCGCTGCACATCCAATCGGCGGAAGGAGCCGCCTCGACTCCGTCGTTGACACAGCAGAGATGAAACCCTCGCTCGCAAGCGTCGCAGACTAGCACGAGCTCCATGGACTCCGGCCTTTTACACGCGCCGCACGCGGCATCCCGATCCGGCTCCGGAACCTCGGCAGGCGGTCCAGGCGCGGGGTCGGGATTATCGTGAATTGACCTAACAACTTCAACAGGTTCGTACTCTCCGTCATCATCCTGACCACCGGTGCAACCACCGCCGAGAGTAGCGCCGGTAGGGATTTCGTTGAGATCGATGCCGAGGAAGGAGCGACTGTCTTCCTTGAGGCCGGCGCTCCTGGCCTCTCCGAGTTGCTCTTTCGTAGAATCAGTGAGTTCCATTATTCGATTAGGTTATTGGAATCGAGCATTGCTCACATTGACGACGAAGAAAGAAGATTGCGAAGAAGAAGAAAATAAAAATTAGCGAGAAAGTGCGAACAGGTTTTCTTATTAATTTTCACTCCACTTTTCCCCAAGTTCTCTTTGGAGAGAGAAATTAAAAAAAAAAAAAAACGTGAATTATCTTAGCTTTATTTTTGTGTGTGTATATGTGAATGCGTTTCAAATTGTTTTTTTTTTTTTTTGTTTTCTTATTACCAAAAACTCCTCGAATGATTCGGTGCTTCATTGCCACCTAAACAAATTTAACTATGAAATGGTAAAATGATACTATGATGCTAGATTATTGTTATTTAGCTTAAATTCAATTTTACCGAATCACATGATAGCAAGGCGTGAAATAGTACATATTATTCAAAGAAACCTTTTATTTATGTTGTTGCTATTGTTTTTTTGGGTACGAATGTTAAAAAGTTGTTGCTATTGTTTCGAATGATATATCACATGCTAACTACAATTTTGTTGTTGTGGTTGGGTGGTTTTCTTGTTAAAATGAAAAAGATAATAGGAAGGACGTGGCTAGTCAAATGTGTTACTATTTCATTGTGTCAGAAGAAAGGTAAAAAATTTTAAACTATTGACAATGGCATCACGAGGAAAGTAACTCTAGGAAGGTGTAATAAACACGTTAATGATACTAAATAATCATCTTCTTCTTCTTTTCTGCAAAGTACAAACTAAAGCATTTTCTTCTTCTTTTCTACAAACTAAAGCAGTCTTCATGATATTCGTTATTTGCTTAAAATATACAATCTATTTTAATACAAGCCAAGCACTTGAACCAATGAAAGCATCAAAGCATAATCAAAGATTGCTTCAAATGACTTGTATATATAAAAAACTGCAAATTGTATACTAATCTGAAAATTTGTATCGGTTAAAAACTGATGATTTAAGCAAACATTGACAAACTAGCCTAATCAACTGGTTCCATAAGTCGACCAAGTGTTGAAATATAAGAAGACGATACCAAATTTATAATGATGTGCGTAGAAACTATAGTATTCGGCGAGAAAATGAGGAAAAAATGTTCATAATAAAAAAGAACGTAGAGACGCCAAAAGTAATACAATGCCGTACATATGGGGTTGCCTTTAAAACGACATCGTCGAAAACCTCAGTAGATACTAATACGAGTATGAGATGACTAGCACGAGTGCTACTTTGCGCCGGTCATTAATTTCGTCTCCTCCGGCATAACTCGAGTCCACTGATCTCCACTCTTACTCTTCACCTTCTTATTACTCACTGTACACCGCTCCATTCGCCGGTATTAATTTCTATCTCCATTTTTTTGTTGCTATTATGAATTGTCTGGGTTTTCGGTCCCAAGTTTGATTTTGGAATTCTTGTTAGAGTTATTGAGTGAGATCGTGGTTCTTTATTTGGTAAAGTTTGATTTGGAATTGTTAGATCTTTGCTGCTAAATTAGGGCATAGTATCATGTGAAATGATAGCATTGAACAATAGCTATTGTGTGGCTGAGAGTACCATTTCATGGCTGCACTTGTAACTGATTAGCACAGGTGCTGTTTTTGCTTCTAATTGTGAAATTCTCTTTGCTTCTCTGCTTTGGCAGATAACTCTATCGCATGGCTACTAAGGCTTTACAGGATTTGAAGAATCTCCCTGTATCTGAGACAAAATTTGACTGTAAAGCAGTCTTAACAAAGCCTTGTGTTGGAAAGATGAATGGATCATCTCAAGTCAGACTTCCACAAAGCTCTTTGGATAATAATTTTCCAAACGGCGCTGAGATTGAGAAACCCGAGGCAGAGAGAGGAGTTGTCATAGAGATTGAGTATATTGAATCCAAAGACTTAAACAATGTAACCGATGTTGAGGCAGTTTTAAAGGTATCAATCATTCTTTGAATCTTTCTCCCTATTGAACTCTGGCTTACTGTAAATTTTTCATTTGCCATTGTGTCCTTCTGTTTGGAGTTTGGAACCCAATACTATTGTGGAAGTGAGATGATTTTCATGACCACTATCTTTTGTTTAATATTCTAGTCACTTCTATCTGGGCTAGACTCCAAGGATTGGCTTTCCGTCTGTGATGCTCTCAATATTGTTCGCCGTCTTTCAGTATTCCACAAGGAAGAAATGCTACACATGGTGTAAGTCATATCCTCGTTACTATCATTTTGTTGTTGTTATCACTTGGAGTAGACTGACTTACACGTTATCAGAGTTTTCTATTCTCACCAACTCAGTTTTTACAGGGAGAAAGTTATCCCGCTCCTTGTCAAGTCACTGAAGAACCCAAGAAGTGCTGTAAGTAAAACAGCATGTATGGCATCTGCAGACATCTTCAGCTCATATAATGACCATATAGTCGATCAATTGGATCCTCTGGTAATCATCTCTTTCATCTTATCTCGGAATCCCTCTCAAGTAGCCTTAACACTTGCGTCTTGTTATAATAGTAATTTTAGATTCCGTTTCCTTTTTTTCAGCTTACTCAACTCCTCCTTAAATCTTCCCAAGTCAAGCGATTCGTTTGTGAGGCAGCCGAAAAAGCATTAGTTGCGATGACCACACATGTTTCTCCTACTTTGCTGCTGCCAAAGCTTCAACCTTGTCTCAAGAATAGGAATCCTCGGATCCGTGCAAAAGCATCCATGTGCTTTTCTCGAAGTGTTCCCCGACTGGTAATAAAAGCTTCACTCAATATTGCTACCCATTCTCTTGTTCTGTCCCTTTCGATATATCATGTCATTTCCGTGATAAAGCATTAGAATCCTCTGTTCCATGTCATCAACATGGCCGTTTGTTGGCTATATATTATCATCAGGGCATTGAAGGTATTAGAGAATATGGAATTGAGAAGCTGGTCCAAGCAGCTGCGTCCCAGCTTAGTGACCAACTCCCAGAATCCCGAGAGGCTGCACGGACAGTCTTACTGGAGCTTCAGACAGTTTACAAGAAATCTAATCCTGTCGAATCCGCGGAGGAGGAGCATCCAGAGGCAGCCACTTGGCAAATTTTCTGCCAATCAAATCTCTCACCACTTAGTGCACAGGCCGTGCTCCGCGTCACCAATGTCGCAAATGTGACTCCAGAGGGTCTTGTTACGGGTTCATGACACAAGTCTCCAGTTTGATCTTAAACGCTGTGAGTAAAAAATCTTCTTCGACCACAGTTTATTCAAATTTGGTTTATCGGTTTCTCTATTTTTTTTTTTTGTGCGTGTGTATATGTTGTCTAGATGGTGAGATAATCTCAGCCGTTAGATTTAAGCAAGAAATTAGTCGGGTTATTTGATTCTCACATCAAAATCCAATTCGTTATAAAATTCAATCATACTAGAAGATTCTCCCGCGCCATGCGCGGATAAATGATGCGCAAACCGTTATTTATT